>JAUKPT010001053.1:0-16590 GCA_032273505.1 Nanomia bijuga
CCGAATCTGGACTCAATATACATATACACTCATATCTCCGACATTGAGCAGTTACCATATAACTCCTCTATATGGCCAGTTCATTCCAAATTTGTTTCCAAATTTCTTCTTTCTTTATCTCATTCTCCTCGAGGGCATATCACCTACGCCTTATACACAAAAAAGAATCATTGAAATTTGAAGTATTTAAAATTCACGATATCTTCTGCTAATTCTTGTGCCCAACTTACAAGACGTAGATTTTTATGTTTTTATGAAAAATAGGGACAAATAAACGACAAAACTCAATTGACGAATGCTAAAATATTCAAAGTGAAACGCCGGCAAAAATATTAGAAACGAGAATCTGTGGGCTGGCGAATGACTGGAAATTCGTTCATTTTAAAAGCTATGTTGCCCAAGTTTACAAGATAAAAATTATTTTATATATGGACATTCTTCTGGTATTCGTTGTCCATCATATGAGTTGATAAACTTATTCTAGCTTTTACGGTTAAATTACATAATTCCACCCATTTTCTTTTAAACACAAATTATGAAATTAATAGCAGCAGTCGCACTTTTTATGAATGGCATTCCACGAAAAACTATTACACACAAGCGTTTACAAAAAAGCTACTTAAAGTTATTTTCATTTTTGGAATTGTTCTCAGAGATAAACATTAAGTGTTTAGTCAGCATACAACAACGACAGCAGTCTGTATTGCGGTTTTGAGATTGACTAGAAATGATTGATAAATTTGTTGTCTGGTTGTTTAAAAATGACATCATCATGAATCTGATTGGTTCCAAACCAATGGTCCCATCTAAGTTTTTGGTTTGTAGAAAAATACAAACAGTGACATATTTTCACCAATCAGAAACAAATACCTTTGAGGTATTTTCAGTTTTGCTGCTTTGATGATTCATCAATTTCATTCATTAACTTCCCATGGGAATGTAATTAAACCAGATAAGATAAAAATCAAATGATATGAGTACCTACATGTCATGTGTGTGGTTTTTTAAAGATTAAATGTCTAAGAAAATTCGGGTTTGAAAAACTTTTGAAAAATTCGGGGGTGGCAGACACTGGGAAAAGATAATCGGAGATAATAACGGGATAACGTGGGGAAGGCAAACTTACCACCTCCTCGCTTCTCGGATCTTCTGACCCCTTCCAAGATTAACTAGGGATTCAAACGAGACCCGGGGAACAGGGAAATTTTAGATTTTACCTAAATTCACCTAAATTCCCCGGGTGAATTTATAATGATATGAGCACAAATTACTGTTGAATTTATATTATTTTATGCATTATTCCGCGGCTGTCAATTCCATTCCCCGACCCCTACCAATTATACAAAGATATTAATTCATGTAAAGCTGTGAGTAGTATATACTGCCGATCATTACAATACCATATATGGGCATACCAGGGGTGGATAGGAATGAAAGACAAATTCTTTAGCGATGTGTTGGAAATCTCTGGAATTCAACTCCATCCAATCACCTTTGTATTACTATAATTAAGAAATGTTTGGGGGCGGAAGAAATTTTGCTGATGTATGACCAACATCGAAATTTATGACATTTGAAAAAGGAAGAAATGACGGACAACATGTTGTAGACATTGTACACGAAGTAAGGAGGAGAATTGGGTTTAGCGAAGGACGTATTTCAGGCCTGTCAGTGTAGCGCGATCGAGTCGATCGCGAGCGCGCAACGATCGCGCAAACTTCTGAAGCGCGATCTTGAAACCGATCACGCAAGGTACGGAATTTCAACTTTTAGATCGCATAAGAGTACGCACAACCCCTTGGCGCGATCGTTTAATCGATTGCGTACAAATTTCTTACTGACAGGCCTGCTTTTTAGGGTTTTCTTCATATTAATGAACGCTCTGAGTAGGTTTGCATTATCATTAAAACATAGCGTTATTAAATCTGCTACTAGTTGCTATTCCAACAGACTCCAATATACAAACAAAGTGTACACACAACATACCTTCTTCATTCTTGTTTTCAAATTCACTTTTAGTATTAACAATTTCTTTGATTGAATGAAAGACATAAATCGAATTGTTTTATTCTTTCGTCACTTTCTTCGACATCCTAACACCTGTGATTTAGGTAGCGGTGGTAACATTGCTTTCACAGTTTTTGCAGATGAAATAGGAATCTGTATTTCTTTAACACGGTCAAGAATTTCGTCTATTTTTCTCTGACTTGCGGAATAATTTTAAAGCGTCACACTTTTTAATTTTAGTAAATCAGATTCAGTTTCAGTTTCGGCATCACGTACTTCTGTCTCAATATTTATATCCTTACGTTCAGATATTTTTCGTCTATTAGATTTTATATTAAAAAACCAGCAATGAATTCCGGTTGTCCTTGGTGCTTCAAATCATTGTGCGCTTAATATTTTGTTGTAACAGAGTATTATTATTACAGCAGTCACAAGTAACACATTTCGTTTTACTCCTTTGCTCAATTAATTGATTAAACTATTGGCAAGAGTCTTAAATCTTTTTGATGTCGAGATTTTTTCTCCTGAGAATTTTGAAATTTTGCTCTGGACGTCACTGACGTCGAAAATGGCTCAAATGGACAGGAAATCATAAAAAAACTTGATAAAATGATGGTTTCTTCTCGAATTTAGGATATGTATATTTTTGAGTCAGAAAACCGATGATGGTGTCAGAATTCCAAATTCATAAACCCTTGTGTGATGTCACTGACTCCCGAACAGCCTTGATCTTAAGATGGCTATGAGTTGAAATCTCGTGAATAATTAATGGAAAGACGTCGAAAACTCAACAAGGACCAACAAGATTGTAATAAAAATGCGAGTTTAGAAATAAGCAACGTGTCTAATATTATCATACAAAAATTTCAAATTTTCAAATACACTTCTCTGTATAAGAAATTTTTTGTAAGAACAATGATTTAGTGGCGGATTTGTTACCTTAATTCTGCTCATATTGAATAATAGCACGGACTACTCAAGTAGTCCGTGATAATAGTAAGGACCAACAAGTCATGATGATTCGTAGTTGTGAAGATTTGTAAATATTGTCGTCGAATGTAACATTTTCAAACATGTTTCAATAATGTTATAGTATACTATATATAATATTTGGAGTCCACAGAGCAAATGACAATACAAATAGTAAAGTGGTTAGCAGAGAGGTACCACTTTAGTGTAGCGTTCTGCTTTTATATTCATCTTGTGTTGATTTTCGCCTCTAATCCACAGGGCCTCTAACGTCATCAGATAGGCCTCCCCGCGATAATAATGAAAGACTACGATCTATTCTTGAACTTCCCAAAGAATCGAAGAAAGAACTTTTAGTATCCATAAGTGCATATCAATATCAACAGCCACTCGTGATACATCATTGGAAACCACATCATATACGAGATTCTGAAATATTATATCTTTGTTACTTGAGCCTTAAGATATTTTACTAAAATAAACTCTCAAGTATGTTCTAAGGAGCCGTCAAAATATTCGAAAAAGTTTTGAAAAGTATGAAGTTGAATAATCTTTCGAGAAGAAAATCAAATAACATTGTATATGAGCATATTTCAAATTCTCTTGTCGTTACGAACACTCATTTGATAGCTATTTTAAAAAAAGTTTCTTTTTGACTATTTTTAGACGAAAACTATCGACATACAGTATATCTCTACAATACTTAAGTCTTAAAACAGAAAACACAGATTTAAAACTTATTTCCACCATTTTATTGTCGATTAAAAGTTTATTACGGACACTCAGGATAGAAAGCTAAAAAGTGAAATCTTTGATTTGATTGGAAAGATTGTCATAAATGAATATCATTGCTTAAAAATCTAGTCATTAGGTATTCTGTAAATGATTTCTAAATATTGTACATCATTTTTTTAAGTCGCTGCGTCGAGTTTTTGTAATAATAATTTCGTTACGGACATCCTTAAAACATGTTGTAAAGTTAGGCAGGTTTAGACTCAAAATATGCTACATTTTATAGATTTTTGATAATAAGCAACTGTAAATTGAATGAATTTTGAAAAAATATGTTTTGGAGCATTTTACTGTAGTTATTAATGAATACTTAGGACAGAAAAGCAGAAACCTGGATCTCCTATCATTTTAAAAAGTTAATTCAAATATTTCATAATTCTCAAGAATGTCATGTATTTTGGAATTCGCTGATATGCGATTAATAATATATATATAATTTATATAGTTTATAGTTGACTCAATTTCTTTCTGTTCAATTGGTACTTTCCTTTCCTGCAAAGAAAAAGAGGAAGTCTGGAATAAAAGTTATCCCACAAAACATAATCTTCAAAAATCTTTGTCTGTTTTTTCTATGTAAAAGTTAATTTAAAATCAATTAAAATTCATTTTTCTTTTTGATACATTCCCCTCCTCAAGTTGAAAGGAGGACAATATAAAAAACAGGAGTTCCTAATCCATTGAAACGGTGCTCAAAAAGTTTTATTTTTATGGTATTGACGTTTGAAATTCCATCTTTTATGATGTCATATGTCACGATACCCACTTCTGTAAATAGCCACTTTATTATTTGAATAAATTATATAAATTGAACTAGACTTAAAAAAAATGTATTTTAGAGAAAGAAAAAAAATTATTAAAACGACGCCAAAGAAGCCAATTTTTTTAAAATGCATTTTCAGCTGATATTATTTCCTTTATTCTTTGATTTGAATTAAATTATTAAATTATTTTTTGCATCTTTTATTCAAGTTCTATATAGTTTATTAGGAAAGTACTTTATGATATATTTTGAATCCCTCTATAAGTAAATTGATTTAAGTTTTTTTTAAGTTCGAGGTAGTTCGATGAAGTTTGACAGGGCTAGTTATAACGAAATTACGGTCTTGATCAGGCTGATTGTTTCTCCCGATCAAAGTGAATTTAGCCAAAATTAAAATCCGTTAATGACTTAAAATTGTGTACATTTTGACTTCCCGACCCTAAACCTTCGTAAAAGATCGCTGAGATCGAATATTGCCCAATCAGTATCAATTTCTCTTCGATCATTGATCGTTGATCGGCCGTTATTATTATCCCTATTCGATTAATTCTATATCTTATTGATTAATGTAATAGACTTCCGAAATTCCTATATTTGACAACCCTATTACCCTTTTTGCATCTCGTAAATCTTTTCGACAGTATTTTGATTACATTGGGCATAAACTTTAGCTATTGTGGTTGGATTTAAATTTTATTAAAGTCATTACCAAAATAAGGCTTTTAATTACCGTTTTAACAAGCTCTGGCTTTTAAAATTTGGTTAAGAATTAGTGAAAATATAACGATCCCTAGTATTAGTGCCAAGACTTATAGAATATTGGAATTTCTGCATTATACCCTTAAATGGTTTTAAAGCAGCTTTATTTTTCTCCTGTACTGAATTCAAGAGTATATTGAATTATTAAGCCAAAATACAAAATACAATTCCAATGCTTTCTTATCTTGTCTTAAATAACTAAATTATCTATAGTTTAATTTAAAACTTTTTCGGAAAAAGTTATATATGATCCCGACGACTACACTAAGGTTGGTCTTAACTAACAGTTTGAAAATAGAGAAACATGTATTGCCAGGCTATCCCTTCGGTACAATAGTCCGAGTTATTGTTTTCATCACTATCAGTTGAGGCTACATCCCCGGTGTGGTAAGTACTACTGTTTCAACATTATCTAACATTTAAACGCTAACCACACACGTAAAATATAGCGTTTAAACATTATTTGTCCTTGTATGTCAATAATCCGTCACTCTACCCTTTAAGCGACCGTTAAACTGTGAACATTATGACAATGAAAACATTCTGCAGAATCTGTGTGGTATAATTCTACTCGCGATAAAGTTGATCGTAGATCAAATTAAAAAGATCCGAAGTTCAAAGTATCATATCAATACAAATTTAGCGCCTGCGTTGAAACAAGATAACCAAAGGTTGTAATTTTAAACTTCTCGTTACTAGAATTTACTTAGACGCAAAAATATCCAAACAATACAAATTTAGCTACGTAAAATTCCCAAGGCATGTAATATGTGGATAAAAGTTGTAATTTTAAACAGTCATATACACTAAAATTTGAATGCGAAAATGTTGTATGATTTAAATTTAGCAACACCAATTACTAACTCACAGTATATTATGTGGAATATTGACGGTGAAAAGTTGTAATTTAAAACATTCATCAATGGTTTTACAGGATATCAAACGTTGTTAGAAAAACACGATGATTGCCCTACGAGAACTGCAATAATATCACGTGAGAGACTTAGTGACATGCATACATAAGGAGGATCATCATAACGAAAATGTTGTCGCATGATGAAGCTTGTGTTCTTCAAACTTGTTGTTGATGAATTGGTTATGAGGGTATTACTATGGATATCAGGCCAAACAAAATTGATTATCTGTAGCGTCACCATCCGCGTTGTATGAAAATGTGCGCAATTTCTATTTTATTGACGAAAACTCTGCATATAAAGATTATTTAATTTTCGTTCAGTACAATTTTGTGCATAACAATAAATAAAACTGTCTCGTTCATCATCTGCAAATAAGACATTTCTTTTTTTTTTACTTTTAACTAGAGGATTCGAAAACTCTAGCAACTCTGTCTCTTAGGACGACGCTTTGAGCCAGATTAAGGAACTGATTTCCTTTTGCGTTGTTTTTTTAAGTAAAAAATCAAAAAAAATCAAATCAAATTTGTGCATTGCGTGTTTTGTGTTTGCCTATTTGATGCTAAAAAGATAATCAATTTTGTTTGACCTCATTGCTTTGCAGAGGAATTATATCTTATCAATAGTGTCTACTTCATTTCTATCTGGTCATTTGATATTTTTCTACCCTTACAAAACCCTTTTTAAGATTGATTCTTTTCGAATAACAAAATAGACGCATAATCTAACCATTCACTAACCCATACAGTTCATTCAGTACTTAATGACAGGCATACATGTTTCCATAACTTATGATAGTCAGTGGTTTTCGAGGACAAGTTGATGTTTATTGATGTTTTCAGAGGATTAAAAAAATCTTATCATTCTATTTACATTAGATGTTTGATGAAGCTTAAATACGGATAAATAGGCTAACATTATATTTTATGAAAATAAATAAGCATTGGTTTTATCATGACAATGTATAAATCCATATACTTCTCTTTTTGAAATAAGAGTGTAGCTTTTCGTGCTACATATATGCATTTTTATGGTAAAATCGACGCCATGACAACATTGGCATATGTCGGGTTGACCCATGCCATGTAAGTAATTTAATTAGGAGACTAGAAGGTTAGCCCCATTGATGTCTTATTTGTTCCGACATCAATGGTTAGCCAACGTTGTTAAGATTTTCTCCTCTGAACATCAATACTTAAACCATACTTAATCATGAAACTGAATGTCTGAGCGTCTCAAAGTTTTGAGCTTCGATGTCATATATACTGAATAAACTTAAAAACTTTTAGTTAATATATAGCTGTAGATCATGGGCAACAAAGAACCATTAAGGGTAATTGTGGCATTGTCTGCAGCTATCATCTGTCTTGCGTCCTTACCAGAAGAAAAACTAAGTGTACCTGAGCTCATTGAGTACTGGGGGTACCCACATGAAACCCACGAAACAGTAACAGAAGACGGGTATTATCTGACGCTTCACAGAATTCCCCATGGTAAGCATGAGAAGAACAAACCAGAGGGACATATGAAGAAACCAGTCATGTTTTTGCAGCATGGACTCTTATGCTCCAGTTCAAATTGGGTGATCAATCTGCCAACACAGAGTTTGGGATTCCTTCTTGCCGATGCTGGTTTTGATGTTTGGATGGGAAATATTAGGTATGTATTATTATTTCAACAGTTAGTATGTGTCCTTGTTCGTGAGGTATATTTCCTTTTTGATTATAGTCTATTTCAAAATATGTGAAAAACTGTGTAACTTTATGCGATAAAAGCGTCAATTTTTAACCGATGTTTTTGATTGTTTCAGCAAATGAAAGTAGGAAAAAGGTAGATTAGGGTGACATAAGTTTCGTCTAAATTAAAGAAGAAGAGCATAACGAAAATGAACGAAGAACCTGGAGAAAATGAAAATTACATATATGGAATTCTTAAAGCCTTGACGATCGATTGGTGACTACAGCTCTTTTAGTATTAGGCCTAAATGTACAGCCCCCCTCCTTGTTTTTTTACTTTTCGGGAAAAAGGATTGTAGAAACCACCTTGCATAACTATTACAGAAAACAATATCGCATAAAGTTACAAAGTTGTTCACATATTTTGAAATAGACTATAGTTGACAATTGAATTATGACTATTTGGATTGGTTCGCTAAAATATAAGTTTCAGTTCTGTTGCAGTCGGGGTCTCCATTAAACCATATAACCATTCTCCTTTTTTATTCGCTACTACATACAGTAAAGGGCGGATGTGTCTCAAATTTCTGATTATTTCGCTTATTATCGCCCAACTCCTTAATGCTAATTGCTAAGTTAAAAACCCAAGCAATTGGTATTAGTTTCAATCCTTGGCTTGAACAGCTTCATTTGGATCTATTTTGCTCTCTAATCATATAAGCAAGAGACAGAGGTCACGAAACCAGGATGAAACTAAGGAAGTAAGTTAGTCCCCCTTTTTATTCGCTGGTACCCGAGGGTACGGGCATTCATTGCTTAAATCCGTAATGCTGAATATTGAGCCGGATGGCAATACATACTACGAAAACGCTATAGTAGTTCTCCAACATATCTTATCTTATCATATTTTTTAGAGGAAACACCTATTCCAAAAACCACACAAAATACGATGTCGATAGCAAACAGTTCTGGGATTTTTCATTCGATGAAATGGCCAAATATGATCTTCCCGCCATGATTGAATACACACTAAACACAACCGATCAAAAACAATTGTATTATGTCGGACACTCCCAAGGAACCATGATGATATTTGCTGGCCTTAGTGAAAATAAAGAACTCCAGGAGAAAATTAAAGTTGCTTTTGCCTTAGCTCCTGTTGCGTCTTTAGAAAACATCTACAGCCCGATTAAATATTTGGCTTATTTCGAGAAAGCCGTAAAGTTAGCATTCGATGTTCTTCAAGTACGTGAATTTTTACCTTCGGCTGAATCAGTTAAATTCATTGCAGATAAGGGTTGTCCAATCAATGAGAAAATGTGCGATGGCCTCTTGTTCCTTCTCTCCGGATACGATAAAAAAGATTTGAATAAAACTCGCACACCTGTTTACCTTACACACACACCGGCTGGCACATCACTCAAAAACATGCTTCACTTCTCGCAATTGGTACAAAGTGGGAAATTCCAGAAATATGATTATGGTTGGCTGGGCAACTTGAAAACATACGGACATATTAGCCCACAAGTATACGACGTATCGAAGGTTAACAACCTCGTCGTGTTGATTTCAGGACAGAATGATTGGCTTGCTGACCCCAAGGACGTTAAATGGTTACGCAAGCAACTTCCACATGTCATTGCTCATCATAAGATCAAGGAATATAATCATTTAGACTTTATTTGGGGTATGTCTGCAAGAGAATTTGTCTATAAGCCAATTATCAAAATGGCTAAAAAGTTTGAACGAATCGAGATGAAAAAGCAAGATAAATCAAACTAAATTTTGTGAAATTTTGTTGTCGTATTTCTTTATGTACTTAGTATCAGTGTTTGAGATTCTTAGCTTACAAACGGCTGTCAGCCTTCGCCTGATCATGTCGGCAACACGCCTTTCCATTAACTAAAGAAAAATATCATCAAAGGAAATTATTTCTTTTTTTGTTGCACCCTCAATTTCGGCAGAATGCCCTTATCATGAAATCTACCCGGTTGCTATCGCAGTGAAAAAATTTGCCTAGAATCATCATAAAGGTGAATTTTATGATTAACCTTGGTTTGAAGAAACATCACACCCTGAAAAGAATTTGTTTATACCCTTTGTAGAATTTTTTGCCCATAGAACAATCCCGGTAAAATGTTCGAGGCTACCGACCGATTCACTGCGACAGTGGGTTTGGAACATATGTGAGTCGGGAAGGTGTGAGATTCTCGAACACTGCTTAATAGCATTTTTAACGATGTAACTTGATATTTTGTCGAAACATACTATTCTATCCTCCCGACCAATTGTAAATCTCGTCGTTTTTTTTATTTGCGTAACTTTACGTAACGAGTTTAAAATAAAAAACATTTTTCCTTCCTTTTCGACTCTTTTGGGATATCAAAAGATTGGATTAACTCGAGTACGGGGACGATTTTTGTTAGAATGTTTTCATCCATTTATGCAGAGAATATATAAGACATATAAGACATATAACTTGCTTTTGCATAAAAGAGTTTCAATCTTTGCATTGTCTTTTTCTCAACTCATCATTTAATATTCATAGTTGTACATCCCACAGTATTTATGATCTAATTGAAATAAAATGAATAGTCCGTGCTCGGATACAAATGACATATTTTCATCAAAGTTACTCGCCTTCTTAGAACCCCTAAATTAACAATAATTGTCCCATTAAGCCGATGTGAATGGGGTTGAGTAAATCAATTAAAGAAAAATAAAACCATAAAATCTGGCTTAGCAGCATATTTCATTTTAGTCTGACATTCAACTCAGACGCACTTGGGTTGAGTATTTTACATACAAAAACGAATTTTCTTATTTAAAATGATTTATTTATTTAAAGGTTAAGGTCCCCAGATAGTAAATTAGTAACACAAGAAAGTTAAGACCTAAAGAAAGTTCGTGGTTCGCGAAAATCGACCGACCCAATAAATTTTCCCTCAAATGCCGACATAACAGTTTTCTCTACATTTTCTTAGCTATGCAGAGACCTTTTTTTTACTAATGAGAGAAATGATCTACATAGTACCGGGTGCGTCAAAAAAAATGTTTCCTCCTTTAGAAGCAAAACTGTGAGATAATAGAGCAAGATAAAGCCATCGGAAATATTTCATTAATTAGAAGAAGTTTCAACTTTGGTAATAAGGTTTAATTTTGGTATACTACTTCTTAATTTTATTCAACCGTGTTAAAAGTCTGATTTTTCGCGCTCCCGGTAGTTGCTAAATTAGGTAATGTCAGTTTTAGCATGCCGGCTATATATATTTGAAAGTCGTCAGACACGAGTTTGCCTGTTAGTCTCATGTATAATGGAAATATGCCTCCTAGCAATTGAGTGCAATTGAACTTATCTCGGGATATAGTAGGCCCTTCATTTCTAAAAAAGAAAAAAATCCGTCCAACCGACCCTACCCGTTACGCGACATACGAACTTATTTATTTAGACGAATCATGTTGAAGATAGAAAAACTATCTGGGTCAGACTTCAGATAAAAGACCAATTCTTAGCCACTGAAACCCATGACAAATGTATGTGGCTCCCTTCTTAAGATATACTAGAGTATAACGTACTCGTGAAGGGGGTATTCTAAACGTATGGCCTAAACGTATGGCAGTTAACCACCCATATCGTGTTAAACTTATAGTTAAACACTTTTTATAAAAGTCTTAAAAAACATCTTTAGTTATGTAAATATAACATGATATGTTCTACACAAGCATCTTATGATTTTGGTCAGTACTCAAATCGCATATTTTTTAAGGATAAGTCTTTACTGAAGTTGCTGAAAAACAAGCTAAACCATATTTCAGTGTAATGTGGCTCCTTTCTAAACATATACTATATAGAAATAACCTACTCGTGAAGTGGTTTATTCTAAACTTATGGTGGTTAACCAGCCATATAGTGTTAATCTAAAAGCTAAGCGAAGATTTCTATTATTAAGGTATGAAAAAAAGATGAAATTTAGAAGAAATAAGAAGACATTTTTCAGTTGCTACTAAGTGCTAGGGGGATAGGGATCAAATCCATAGCGGCCATTATCTGATAAGGGACAATAAACTTGTTTGAAGACGTTTCCTTTTGTTTTATTTCATACTTGGTGTTATCTTGCTTATTAAAACATCGTGTACTACGAGAAACCTTTTGTTTTGCCAAAGAAACACGTTTATTAAGCACAGTTGCTTGATGGTTTATATCCAAAACATCTACGACCTTGTACTGGTCGGTGGTATTATTGTTGAGATATTATTACGACATATATGAAGGTTGGTGTCTGTTGATCTTTTTCAGGGTCAGAAAGATATGATGATGAAGATTGAAAGATTTTAAGATCAAGAATTGCCTAAATGACAAAATGTCATTTAGGCCATTGGTTATAAAATAATAACGCAGAAATTCAAGATAGAGTGAGATTGTCGTTGTTTACCGATTTCAGCATATTTTAGAGAATATGCCAGGTCAGGGACAAAACTTTTCTCTACTTCATTACTTGAAATGTCCTAATTAGGATTAATGACAATTTTCTGGAGGATTCCATCTGTAGAATTAGTTATAACACCCCTCCTTTTTAATGCCAACGACTATCCTTCTTTTCAACGAGAGGTCGATTGAAGAAAGTGTTTAAAATAAAAAATAAATTTACCTCCATCTATTTTCTCATGAATCTTTTGTGAAATCAAAAGATTGATCTACTTCGGATGTGTGTGTCTGTTGATCTTTCTCAGGATCAGAAAGATTCCTTTTGAAAACATACTCGATGAAGGGAAGTTATCGGGCGTTTTTTGTTTACCAAATGAATGGAGAAATTGTTTTCTTCGTCTTTTATGTCTTCCATTCTTATTGATCTCGCAATCTCGCAATACGTATCCTATCATATTTTATAATTGAATCTTTTATATACGAACTCTTTATTTTTATACATATAAGTGACAGCTTTCCAATGAATTGTTTTTTTATTTTGCAAAATAATGTGATTCAGTCATGATTTCTTTTTAGACACATTCGAAGTGAAATATCTTCTTTTCTATGCACTCAATTTTTCCTCAAGGAGGCAGATATATCCTTTAGAATTGTACTTGTACTTTTGATTCATATCAAAATAACTTATCTAAAAATATATTTCTATAGATAATAACTAGAAACCCGTATTATAAGGTCATTTCAACCAAAAACCTATAATTCCTCATTTATCTGTATTCTTATAGCATCTTATAATGACCTGACAGAAATCTAACTTTCATTTCCAACAAGCCGTCGCCTTTTTACCACACCTACTAATTCTTATTATGATATTTAGAATCTAACTATTGAGCTGACCTTATTTCCATCCAGAAAATAAAAGTTATTGATTGATCGGTTGATAGTTCTACCAACGCCGATGGTAGAGCAGGGATTTGTTATAAATTGATCGATAATTCCACTAATTATGCGAAAGGAGGTTTGTTGCTTATTATAATGCTCAAATAAATAGACAAAAAATTAATGAATGCTTCAAACAGCCAATCAAACCGTGTCTTTCAAAAATTTCATCTTCATTAAAAAAAAATACAATAGAATAGCTGTGCGAAACAATCGCTAATTAAATTATAATAAAATATGATTAGTGATGAAAGCATTGAATTCAAAAGTATAAAACTGACTGTTGCTATGCTTTTACAGTGTGCCTACAAAAAAGTAAACGCTCGTTAAAAATCTCATGATTTGTTTATTTATTTGTTGGTGAGATGAAGACACAATGTTATTCATATTGGTGAATATTTTCGATATTTACTATCATTTTCTAACCTAAAGTGAATAAATACAATTATAAGAGATTATAATCAGTATTCATCAAATGCATGGCGAATCAAACCCAGGGTAGTTCATGATCAGTGGTCAGAAACCTGACGACAACTAAAAGAACTTAATCGTCAGTGTTCTACTCCGGAACTCCTCCTTCGTGTTGAGCGCCTCCAGTGTGAGTAGGTATGTCACTCCTCGTGCCGTCGATGCTAGGATTAAAAAAAATAATTATGGCAACGTGTTTTCAAACATTTCATTCTGTTTTACTCTCGGGCGTATATCTATTATAATTCACATTTTTGTCAAGGAAAGAATAAAAAGACTATCGTTTAAAAAAGTACAGAGAGGTACGCGGTTAGACTTACTAAGTTTAACTTGACAGCGAAATATGATTTTGACTCGACTAGGGGTCACAAAACATACCGAAACTTAAGAAAAATGAAGTTAGAATAAATATGAATCATATGAAACTATTTCTTTGTTTTATCGCGCATACAGCACAAATGTATTGCGTATATTTTTAATATGGAGAGGATAAGCAAATTTAACATTATGATTTTTTAACCAACTACCATTACTTAAATATTTCATAAAATCATTATTAACAATTGCGATTGGAAAATTGATACTTTCAATTTTTTAATTTAAGGTATTTTTTCTTGTCAAATTATTAAAAGAAAAAAATCTCTCAACTAACAGCTTTTAACAGAGAGTTTCTTTGATATGACGGCAAAAACGACGATCTTATTCATTTTGAAGGCATGAGTTCTGATAATCTAGAGAAGGAATTTTTTTTAACATACAGGAACGGGTAGAACAAGGCTTTTTAAACAAAGAAATTGATTTTTAATTGTCAAATGTTCAGATTCAAAATAATCTCTTCCACCTATGTACAGTCACATTTTGCCGCAAGTCAGATTTTCGTTAATCGAGTTTAGTCAAGATAAATACTCCGACGATAGAAAATACAGAAAATGAGTTACCGTAAAAGATCAGAGATATAGACTTAGAGTTATAACCCTAGAATGAAAGAAAAAATAGGTTAGTATAGCGCTGGGTGAGGAGAAGGCTCATTATTAGAATTTAATTTGAACTGACTTGTTAAAACGTGTAAAGTAGATTTCTCTGAAAGAAAGAACGTCATATTTTTAATGTCTATGCAAAAGGGATATAAAAATGTTATTAATAATATCAATGTCATATATTTCATTTTTATTTTTTCCATTACATATCTTCAGGTCTTCCCTCAAATAAGTAAAAAAAGCCGTTACTCGTTATGAGTCAATTAAATATTTACCGACAACTGCAGTTTGTTTTAATAAGCACTGCCGAATATTTCCGATCTTTCACGAGAGATTATCAAATTATTCTGAATGTGCGACATAAGTTTCATATGTACATTTTTGACTTTTTCAAAGATCGGGGAATCCTGTGCTATATTTTAAGTTTTTCAAATGGCCAAGGGAAACGTTGACAATTTCTTCTTTATTTTTCATCAACTTCCATTCAGTATTTTCACTCCAAACAAATATATAATAGGGTGCTTAGTAGTTGCTACAACCTGTGTAAATATTATCAAAATTGGTTCAAAATTGCAGGAGTTATTGTGATGTAAAGAATCCGGCTCGTCTCGGCTGTAAGGAGCTGGAAGAAAATTGAATAAGAGTATTTCTTTGGGTAATAACTTTAATTTGTACTTTGTACTTTTTACAACAAATATTTATTTCGCCTGCGATATTATAGAAAGATAAGGAGGGTTATGTACCTAGCCATTAAAATCTCCATTTAAAACATTTTTGATTCAAAATTTAAATAAAATTTAACTGTCAATAAGCCAGTTTTGATAGAAAAACAGTTAGGTACCAACTAACACATAATACTTTTTTTTCTCTTTTCAATCATATTTTGAATACATGAATAATATTTTCTTTGCCTTACATTTGACGTCATTGTAAATCAATAGATCATTGTAATTTTTAAATCTTTCTTTGAAATAAATATAAATTCTTTTTCATCGCATTTAGTATTCATTAACTTAATTTCTTTTAAAAAAAATCAAATCTTTATTAAATTTATTCTTATCGCATGATGAAAATACCAACCGATGAAAAATCATTGTTGATCATACCAGACTAAGTATTCAATCTTCTTCATAATCTTGCACATCTTGTAAAGCATTTTGCGACAAAGAAATAGAAACTGGGATATGAAACTAAAACTCATCAAGGAATCTCAACATTTCTGTTTCATGGATTAAAAATTACTTTATCAAACAAAAATTACGGCGAGTTTGGTTAAATAAAACGATGTGTGACATTTTTATTAAGTGTACCAATCAGGTAATTTCCGACCAATAGGAGTGAAGTGAAGTACATCGAAGTCATTCAAATTGAAAAATACGCATTCGTCCGGTGACAACGCCTGTAGTATGAATGGTCCAAGTCGGCCCATGATCATATATATATAAAGAATCTCTCACAATTTTGCTTTTTTCGGGCAACATGTGCTAAATATGTATAAAAACAAAAAAAATAGTACGTGATTACATTTTACTTCAATACATAAAAGGAATTTAGCCATCATGAAAAACTAAATTCAAACATTTTTGCCCTGAATTCCAATGATTTTAAGAGATGCATTTTTCGGGCAATATTTTCAAAGCCCCAAAAAATTTTTTTACCCGTACGCACGGACTACTGAAATACACGGACGGAACACTCTCATTTACGTGAAAAAATCGATAGGGCCAACTTTTATCTTTTTAATAACTTTTTAACAAAAAAAGCTTTTTACTTAATTTTTTTTGTAAAAGGTGGGACAATTAGTTGCCTAAAGATCTCAATTAATCAAAAACATATGACTTGACATTAAAACCCCTAAAAATAGAATCCCCCGGAATGACCCCAAAAACAGAAAATGGTGTTA
>JAUKPT010001054.1:0-16589 GCA_032273505.1 Nanomia bijuga
AATAACTATTTATTAACTGGTAATAAAGTGTCACTTTTTTCCCCGAGATAAATCCCGAGAAATCTTATTGTTCGAGCGTAGCGAGAAAAAATATTCAATCTAAAATTTTTCAACTTGAAATTCACAGTTATTCTTGAAATTCCTTTTTATACATGTTGTCTCCTGAAACCGCATACCAGACTGGTCACTAATGGTTATAGTAACAAAATGACCATCGTAATGAATACCTTAACTCAAATAAATTTCGTAAAATGAATTACTGAATTTATGTTTGTGATGGATGAAATGATTATGAAAAAATTAGGTAACATTATAATTCATATAACTTAACTAAAGTAAACCATACACAAGTAAAACGAGTACAATCGTGACTACACTATTCTTAGTATTGTAATAGTTACTAGACCTCTTAACGATCCCAGGAGGCAGGCAACATGTAAACCGTAACATGTGAAATCCGTGTATACTAACACACTAACCGTTCAATGAGACAGTAAAACACTGGAACCCATCTCCTCTCCGTCTGTTAAGTTGCATCTGTTTACAACCAGAAGACATATCATTAAGAGGTCTCTATAAAACATGATATTGATAACAACAACAAACGACAACAAGGAAACTACTTCTGATAAAATCTCTTTCGTTGATTATTCTTTCAAAGGGGAGCTTTCAATATCACGTGACCAATTCATTATTATAAACGTGAAACAAAACAGAATAAGATGTATTTTTCTCATAAGTATCCATCAAGGAACGGACAGCCCTCTTCTTGTGAAAATGGTTCTAAAAAAGAAAGAAGATCCTAGGCCAAGCCTTGAATTCTATGTATAATGTGAAAAAAATAATGAATAGAAAAAATAATTCCAATCTTTGATCTTTCATTTCAATTTTCAATAAACGAAAAAAAAGCAAAAATTTATATTGGGAGTGGGTAACTCCTGAGTGACATCATGTACAAACCTCTATAAAAAATTTTAATATAAGTCTTTTAATGATAAAGATGGGAAAATAAAGCAAATTCGTGAAAATAAAGCAGATACAAGCCTTGATCCTTTTAAAATAAAGTGAAAAGAAAATCGAGACCAAACCTTGATCTTTCAGTTTTTAGTATAAAAAAAATGAAAAACAAAAGGAAGCAAAATAAATATTGATCCAAACTTTGATCTTAGTAATTAATAATCGAATAAAAATTGAAATAGAATAGTACTTAGGGATTATCTCAAAAGATTGTCTAATTTAGACTCGAGATTGGTTGAAAGTTATGTAATCAAGAATCTAATTGGTTGGCACTTTAAGATGTCACAAATTGATGTGCTATCAAAACTAGAAATATTGGTGAAATTGTTTTGTGAACCAATTTAAATCTTCATGAGACGATGTTTTGAGATGGCCCTATACGTACGTGGGTATCTTCCAATCGATATTACACACGGTTAGAGTATTTTTTGTTTAATGGATTTTGATAGAGAAATGAATATCGTTAAAGAAAAGGAGGGTTAGACGAATATCATATCTATTCCATTCTTGCGCGTTTTTCAATAACTATCTTTTCTTTTTTAAGAGAAAAATTTGCTTTCTAAAAGGAAAGTGAACAGAAGTTGAATTGTTTTTCATAAATATGGAAGAACAAAAGACAACATCAATAGGGTCGTGGCTAATTATGTATCCCCTGTTAAATAAAAGCAAGATGGAAATCATATGTTTCGAAAAATAAACTAATCATTAAGCAAAGAAAACTTCTAAACTTTCCAAAATCGTTCTTAGATAAAAAATACACTTGAATCTATCACTAGTCTCTATTGGTACCAGATTGTATAATATGTTAAAAGAAGTTATCAGTTGCTGGTTGTAATCCTAAACTCTTTTTTATGATGTCGTACTATGAAAAGCATTGGTGATTATCTATTAATTGAATGTATAATTGAAACAAAATGGGAGTCATATAAACAAACGATCTTCTAAACTTTTTTTTTATCAATCTTGTAATTTCACTCCATGGCCTACTTTTACACGGCCGGGTATGTTCCCGTCAGATTTCAAGAACATGAAAACTATCGAACATAGATTTGGAATACTTCTTCATATGTACGATTGAAGGATACCATATAAATATAACAGCCTCTGCAAAAGTTTATTAAGTCGAAACAGATTAAAAAATTGACAAAACGAGACTTATCGCCTAGATAGAACATCGAAATAAAGTACTTTTAGCATTATCCAAATGCTTATTTGATATAAAAAGGCGCGCGCATTGATAGAAAAGACTGCGGTAATATTAAGCGATTTCTATTGTTATCATAAAACTGGGGTAAAATAAGAAAAATAGCAAAATGGTGTGAGAAAGAAATAAGATTTGGGGTAAAATATTAACCGTTGAAAAGCTGCTAATAATGAAATGCAATATAGCAGGTCTGTCAGTGTAGCACGATAGAGTCGATTTCGATTGCGCAACGATCACGCAAAACTCTTCAGCGCGATCGTGAAACCAATGCAACGTAAAATCGCGTAAGTTAATATCAATGGTCCTAAATCATTTTTATTTTTGTTTACATACAATAAGGATTGGTTGTGTTGATTAGATAGCAACTGCTTTGAAAAGAAATTAACCGACACAAACGTGATCGCGCTGACAGGCTTGATATATCACATTTGACTTTGTTTTGACGCAAATATCAAGATCGGCCTAAAATCTTACCTGCTCTTTAAAAGCTATGTCCAAATCTTTTTTTTATTCCTATAATCATCACAATTCAATCAATACCCATTCTCACACTAACATGAAAGAATGATCATCTACCAATCTTATATTTCAAATTTCAAGTTTCCTTATGAAAACCATCATACAGCTCTGAATTTCATTTTGTTTCAAGAACAAACATTAGAGCTTCCTCTCATAGCCGAGAGAAAATGAGACACCACGCTGTCTTTCCATTCCGTTATGTACGTCTATATATGAGTGTTAGAGTGACAGATTCAATTACTCACAACAAAGTGTGTACCATTACCTTCTAGACAATAAATGTGCTTTTTTATCCCTAAAAAAACTATCTGAAAATATTTATTTTTTGGAAATATACATGATTTTATTCAAAAATTAGATAGTATCATTAATTTATCAATTTAGTAGAAAAAAGACATGTACTCAACAACAAAGAAACAATATCGAGTAAAGGGTTATAAAGAACAGAAATGACATCAAATATCTGCAAGGAAATGGAACCGACTATAAAAAAAAACTTGTTCGTTGTATATTAACATAACGACACGAGTTTCATGACGAAAAGTAAATAATGAAAAAACAAAAGGAAACTTCTCATGACTTAAATAGATCCTGTAGCACCACCCAGTTTGTGAAGTTTGAAATCAGATTATCTCACAGTGGCACACTAGAGGATTATTCAAATTATATGGATTCATTATGTCAAAATTAATTGAATAAGTCTAATGTGACAACTGGAATGTTCCGTTATCACACTGCTGATGTCACCAGTTTTCCTTTTAAAGTACCCTAAAAACAGATCAAAAGTATCTTTTCGTATCCAAAATATGAATGAAAACTAACTGAAAAAATGATATAAAATTGTCTACGAAATATGGATAAATTTGCTGATTGATTGGTTGAAATTATGTTATCAAGAATCTGATTGGTTTAATTTAAAATGACACAAATTCTAGTTTTATCAAAATCAAAAAAACACGAAAATATTTTTCAATGCACCGATCAGTTTCTATCAAACGGGTAGTGTTATATTTCATCTTTCAACACACTTCCCATAATGTAAGTTAAGCGTCATCCTCGTGAGATACCTACTGGTTGAAGGCGCGGATGGTAGAGGCGAGTGTCATTTATCATCATCAATTTATTTAATGTTGGTTTTACAATAGATTTTTTGTAAAATAAACTAATTTACACCTACAAAATATATTAAAATGTTTAATTAAAAGTAAAGAAATAAGTTAAAAATATTGAAAATCTAATGGAATATAAAAATGAAGTAAAATCAAGAAATGAAACAGATGAAAAGAGTTTTGAAGCTGAAAACAGGAAATTGAGTAGTCAGTCAGTACCTGACGGAACCTGACGGAAGTGGGACTTCATCGTCTCGATAAGCATGTACACATAAAGAGTCTTTGCATTCCTGTTCCATCATAAGTGAAAAACATTAACCATTATCATACCAATGATTATGATTATGTTTCTTATCTGATTAAACAGCAAATTCATTCATAATCTCTTTATTTTTCCAAGAAATCTGGAGAAATGTTTCTCACAGACAGACATTAGTCCATATCACTAGAAGATTGATCAAATTGTATGGATTACTATTATCAAGTTAAATTGAATTTATCTAGTGTGACAACGGTTATGTCACGGTTGTCACAGCGACGTGAATTAAAAAGTTCCACGTTAATTAAAGTAACGTTAGAATTTCGTTTAATAAGATTTGACAATGAAAAGTTATAAATTCGCGTTAATTAGTTACACAGTGGACAAACAAGGTAATTAATGCATATAATTAATGCATATAATTTAATTACTCTTCTAGTATGACATGGCCTATTGATAAAGCATCAAATGATGACTTATTGAACCACAAACGACTAAGCCTTGATTAAACCAATTAGATCCATGGTGATGTAATTGCCAAGTAATAACACCACACATTTACCAATAATTTGTAGAACTTTAAGCTACAGTATACATGGCTTTATACTCCAACATGTTATAACACATTATAACGCACACATGCATTCTATGTGTCTACGTGCTGGCGATGTTTATCATATCATAATCATTAGGGTTTATATCCGGAACTGATATGTTGATAGATTGCTACACGATTTCCGAGATCTCATTTTTTTTTCTCTCTCAGTGTTACGCTTATGTATGAAAGAGTCGATCGAAGATCAAAAAAGGACAAAATGGACTCATGATCAGCGGAGGAAGGGTTCCTGGCGATCAGTTTAATCGGAAAAACGGAAAATTTTGATCGGGAGTTTGCAAGTATCGCATCTGCTTTGTACTACATTAAAGTTAGACATTTTGATTGCGAAGATCTCTTCTTTTTTTTTTTAATCTTTTTATAAACTTTAAAGTGACATTTGTGTCTTTAAATGGAATGTGGACTACTATCAAGTACTATGTATCATGCAAAGGAAAACATCACAATTGTGTTTTTTTTAAATTCACACAAATCCTATTGTTTGGACAGAAATCTCATACGCCATATTAGGGAGTGACTAACCCCCTCGGTATCGTGTGCAGCTCCAAATGTTATTCTTTGGCTCATAAATTTAAATTTCAAAGATTTTTTTCTCTCTTCTCAGAGATACGTGATTGTTAATAAACCCATGCTTCTATAATTTTGGGATCGGTAGACATGACTTTTCAAGTACCAGACTTCGCATGTGCTCTTGCAAGAAAAGTACACAGTACACAGACAATTAAGTATAGTCCATCGTGACTTAGATGACGATGTGCGATGTGAGACGAAAAAAACTATAATTAGAATTGGAGTTCGGTAGATATAAAGAACTGTTCCTAAAGAGTATTATCTAATCTTCTTGAGTTTTGAAGTAGCTAGTGACCTAAGTGCACTTGGCATGTTTTTTATTATTATCGATGGACGTGACGTGTGTTGGTGTAAAAAGTCACGAGTAAATTGTCGCGGCTTTTGCGACATTTTGTGCTTGCGACATTTAGTTTTTTCACAAAAACTGTTTCTCACAATGACAAAACGAAATTTTGTAATATTAAACAATACATTTATTTCATTTCTCACGACAATTAGTAGTAGCGACTTATCTTGTTAAAGTCGCGAACCGATTTTCGCAACTTTTGCGATTTTTTCGCGCTTGCGACTTTAGTATTGGAATATTTCAATATCAAATCTTTTGGTTGAACTTTTTGGTTTCTTTACAATGACGCTTTAAATAAACAAAATAGTTCACAATAGAGTCAAATACATTGACGATGCAATAATTTCTCATCCTATTTACCTATTTATGTGTGATTTGCTGAAATATATAATTCTATTCTATTCTATTCTATTCATCGGACGAATCCATCATGAGCAATGTGGCTGGAGCCAGGTAACGTTGGTAAGCACGCCTTGCAGTAGATAAACCCACCACCGAAGTCACAATATAAAACATCAATGCATGATAAAGGACCACGAAAAGTACCATTGATCTAAACCACATCAATACATCGAAAATCACTAGACTCTATCCTCCGAAGAGTAAATAAATGAACAAAGTGGTACAAATACTTTAAATAACAATAACATGGACTTTGTGTTGTTATATGCAGATAATACACTTGGAGTTCTTTAATTAAGTACCAACCGATCACTGTCAGGAAATCTCGTACGACTTTTTTAGAACTTCTATTGTTTTTTTGGTAATCTCAAAGAAATCGCATTATTTAGACATAAATCTCGTTTGCTATTCCAGGGAGTGTCATTCCTGGTTTAGAGGGATTAGACATGTAAATTAGTCGTATAATTAAGAAAGATTATTCTTGACCTTGATAAAACCAGTACCAAATCCTTTCGTTTATCTTTTTTTGTTGTTTATAAATTATATTGACGCTTGTGAACGTTATATTTGAATTGACAACAGTGGATTTTGTTTTGTAATATGCAGATAATACGCTTGTGATTCTTTAATTCAGTACAAAATTGATTGTCTCTATTAAGGGAGATATACTGTGAACGCTCAAGACAAGTAAACTACTGGGCTAATCTGTTTGACATAACAAGTACCCATTCTTCGCTCACTTGAACTTATACTGTGAATGGGACTTACTCAATTTGTATATTTCTTAATTCTGTAAGGAATCATCTCAAAAGTTTGTCGAATCTAGACTGTTGATAAGTTGAATATTACAACATGATGAATCTGATTGGTTCATTTAAAACTGTCACAATTTTATTTTTTATCAAAGTCAAAAACGATTTTAAATGAACTAGGCAGAATCTTGATGATGTAATGTTCAATCAATCAATATTCTGAATTAGACAATATTTTGAGGTGATTCCTAATGTTTTCCATGTTATAAAGAGTCGTTACTCGAACATGACCTGTTTTTGTCAGATATTTGAAAGAGAAAGTATTTCTTAAAAATCATAATATTTTTAGCTTTACGATTTAGGCTTTATAGATATCAGATGGTTGACTCCTTGACAGAATATTCAGTAAACAATAAGAATCCAAAAAATAGTTTCATTAAAACTTTTATACAATTAAACAACTTAAATGAATAGCAAATTGTCGTATAGAAATAAACTTACGTGAGCCATGCATACTTGATAAATGGTTATCTGCTTGAAAAGCATCAACACCCATAACGTAAGCCCCTTTTACAAACCAGAAATTACATAAACGTACTTGGACATCCTTAATCTGTGATTTCAGAAAACACAAACTCAGTGTCAATGGCTATTTTTGGATCTTCTTAATTCTATACCAACAATTTACCATGAAGGTTGGGAGGTACATTTAGAGGTATTGCTTCAGATTAATTGGAAGAAAAACAGAGTGCTAAGAGCAAAAGAAGATGAAATGAAACAAAAACAAGACATTTCTATGTACAAGAAGCGCGCTGTAATGGAGTGCGCTGGGTGAAAATTTTCAGCAGAGACATCCTCGCCTTTCCTTTCCTTTCCTTTCATCCTGTCCTCGCCAGATCCTCTCTTCTGTCCCTGCAGGAAAAATCCTTCAGGCGAGTCTGTTGAACAGCACGTCTGTATCAAATGCAGACAAAAAACATGCTCAAAAATCAAAGGCTAAATTTAGTCGAACAAAGTTTTCGATGAAAAACTAGGGTAAACTAGTTAAAGATTAATTTGAAGTTTATCTTCAAATTAATCTTTAACTAGTTTAAGAATGAACTTTCTGATTATTTCTGAAGAACTATAGCATTTTTTCCTGTTGAGTGACGTCACCATCATAAATATGGATTAAGAATGAGGTATGCCAACTTTTACTTTAATGGTTCTGGTACTAGCAGAAAAAGCTTTAATGATGCTAAGAAAAGTAAACTTCGATGGGTTGAAACAAAAACAAAACAAAAATTATTTTTCCTACAGGACAGCAGACAATGGAATTGACGTATACACGTCTTGGAATGTAAGGGATTTTTCTACTACTGGGTTCTTGATCATTCTACTAAAGTTAAATTTTGTGGGGGCATCCTCGATAAAATCCCTTTCGAAGATCACGTAACTTTCAAGTATATGCTCAAATATTTGCTACTTACCTTCTTATGTATTTTGATACTGGTGCTTTATTGTTTGATTAGATGTAATATTTGTATGCGTCGAGACAAGGAAAAATGGATTAAGGGTTATGGACGTGACGTTAACCCTATCTTGGTTGGATTAGGAGGAATCCTCTCCTACAGAAAAGCCTTTCAAACAAATCGAGTATGAGATGGAAGAAAAATCCCTATACGGACGCTTAATGATAATGGTCTTATCGCTAATATTGCTTGTAATTAGAGAAAGAAATAAAAATGTAATAATATATGATAATATGTTAACTTATTATGTTTAAATCCCCCAATAAATTGTCAAAGAAACACTCAAAAAGCCGAACGCAGTTAGAAAAATTAAATTAATATGGACGGACATTGCCAAACAAATAGTTGTGTTTTTCTGTCGGACATTTTGACATCAGGCATGCAGCTGTTCAAGTCGGCCATGTCCTATGTAGACCGGTTATACCAAAACAAGTATTTGACATATAGATGGAATTATATAAACCCAGTCACCACATTTCAAGTGTCAAAATGACCATGACAGCCCTCTTAGATAATACTTCTAAACACCCATCAGAAAAGAAAAGAATTACCTATAATCTTGATCGATGCATTCCTTTTAAATCCATTTCCAATTCAGACTCAGGAAATTTTGCAATTCCTTATGACACCTCTTACCTATTTACATGAAGTGTAAAAAAAATATTGTGCAAACTTTCACATGCGCTAATTGCATCCCGCCTTTAAATTGTCGTAAAAGGTATTTTTCTCCTTTAGAAATCCCCATTTAAAAGTGAAACATACATTAAAGGCTAGAAATCTCTTCCGCTTAAAAATTATCTTTTTGGAGATCGTTTGCAATAATTACATTGGTTGTTTGATAAGTTGAAAATTACCTTACGATGAATGCCTTTGGTTCAATTGTCAGTATTTTTACGTTTTGTTTGCTTTTATACACAAAAATTCAAATTGCGACAAATTAGTCGATCAGATTGGTGATGATATAACTTTTAACCAATCACATAGAAAGTTTACCCATATATGCTGCATTCAATGAGCATAATAACTTCAAAAACGGACTACTACTTTATAAGATATTGGTCTTTTAGTAACTCCCCCAACAATCCCAGCCATTAATGTAATGCTGCTTTAATCGACGAGGGGGTGTTACTAAAAGACCAATATCTTCAAATGTAGTAATCCGTTTTTAAGCGATCGTCGAAATCATGAGAACTTGCAACTGTTTTCTCATCTGAACAGACTTTTGAAATAGACTTTAAAACTGATAAAACTTTGTTCCATATCCACAGGCCTTCAGATTTAACCCTGTAAACGGCGACTTTTTCCTGACCTTAGAGTTGCAATCAAAAGTTTTTTCCGGACGCTGTTTTTGATTCGACGGGCGCAGGGTAGAAGCTGAAGTGCCTCAATTCACTCGTAGCAAAACAAAGATTCGCTAGTGCTAATTCACCATTCGCCTACCATTATGAAAAATAATGGGACCGAAAACATTTTTTCCTCCCTGAGGACGTGATATCCAAGAGGGCGTTCCTACCTGCAACAATAACAAGGGGCAATGCGAGTAAAACAAAGAAATCTGCGCAACCTTCCAGTGCATGACGACCACGAGTCCGCGCATGTTTTCGACCCCTGACTGTTCTTTTACAAAATTGAATCCTATATTACAAGTATCAAACCTACACGTTCGCACAAAGCAATATACACTAAATATAAAAAGGGGGATAAAAGTATTATAGTGATCACTATCACCTCGTTTCCATACCTACACTAAGCCCCCACTTATATCTTTGCACCTTGTGGGGAACCAATATCTGATCGAAATGTCAATTTCATTTATAAAGATATGTTGAAATCTCTCTGCTAATCTGCATGATCATGTATGGCTTTGTATGAGAGAGAGAAAATGTGAATTCCTGTCAAAGTTTGACAGTTACAATTTTTGTCACGCAAAGCGACTGCATATTTTCTCTTTGCTACTCTGAAGTTCGGAATAGACTGTAGAATGTACTGACTGGAAAAAAAATGGCCGCCGTCATAAAACAATGTTGTGTACTCTGTACATTATTCATTAATTAGTTTCTCTTTTATATATAATGATTATTCAAACAATTATTAAAAATTTATTGTAGCAATTAATAAAAATGCCTTATTAATTTGCATGGATTAAAATCATGTTTTTTAAAAAGTATAATACAATTTGAGCTGAATTTTTTACCTACGAAAAATGTCGTATTGACTATAGTATAAATAAAAAAGAAGAAAAAATGTATTGACCATTGCATGTGCATCAAAAATAAAGGTATATTGTAATGTAATATTAAATCAAAGGTTGGAGAGCAAAATGTTACAACACCTTTTTGAATCTTTTTTGGTAAACTCTGTACATCTTACTTGCAGTCACTGTGCTCTTACCTTCTGATTAACGGGAGTGTGATGAGATGTTACAAAGAAAATGTTAGTTTTCGCATACGGATATGACATACTTGACTAACGCAATTAAGGAAGAACAACTATGTGGAAAGTAGAGTAACTGTGAAGTTGCACGAAATCAACACATGCAAACTGGTGCACACCATTTATATGATATTTCTTTCTTCGCAGTTTAACTAAGGTAATTGAAATAAGCTGACAATAACCCTTCGTCATCATTAATTGTCACGCACTTGACTATCGCAATTAAAATGTTAATTTCAAAAGTGTTGCGAGGAAGGACAATTATGTGAAGTCTTGGCTATCAAATTGATGTGTTAAGTAGTGTTAGAAGTCTCATGAAATGGACATGCAAATGGCGGGTGGAACAGCTCAGTGTTAAATGACTCTTGCTTTCTCGTAAAAGCATGCTAACATGCTATAGTTGCTGCCAAATAAGACCTAAGAAAAATGGGGGAAATTCACCATTTGAAATTTTAGATTGAGTGAATTTATAACATGAGTTTAAATTACTGTTGTATTTATAGTATTTTATGCATCATTGACCGGCTGTAAATTTTAATTCCTGACCTAGTACATTTACAGTTGCGAACCCCTCAAATCTCATATTTAGACGTAAAAAATCCAATGTCATTGTACTTTTTGTTGATTATCTGAGATATGAGCACCCGTATCTCCTCCCTCCCTTATGAGATGAAAAGTATAATCTTGATTGCATTGAGAACGCCTACAAAAATGTAAGATGGAGCACATGCAAACTAGTGGGTGGAAAAGCTCAATGTTAAACTACTCTCACGTTTTTATTCATGTTCACACGACAACACGATTAAAAATTTTGATAAAAATTTTGATTTCTCTCATATAGTTAATCGCATGAAATTCAAATCTCGATATTCTAGTTAAAATAAAATTTTAAGTCTTCCGATATTCGGTACCTATTCACCCGTAAGCATTAGCCTTGTTTTGTTTATCAATCATCTGGGACTTCAGCCCCTGTATCAATCATCTTTATTTAAAGGGCCGGTCAAAATTTATGCTAACACATGACCGGGCAAAAAGACGACTAATTTTATTAAACCGTTTGGAATTTTGTCTATCACACAGAGACCAAGCTTTACCTATTTTACGTTCATAGCTTTTTCAAAACAATAAATCTGCATTTTCTTGTCTCATTTTATGATTTAAAAATATTTTCTTTGCTCTTGGAGAAGATTTTGTTTTGGGTATCCCCCTCCCCTCATGCCTGCTATTTTCTGCGTGATTGTTCACAACGAACAAGGAAGAAATTCGATGTTTTTGGATAAATTTAAAATACTAAATTACTTCATATTCTAAGTGCAAATTTTAAACACATGCAAACTGGTGGGTTGGCTCTCACGTTTTTTTAATAGAAACACGCTAGCACGATTAAAAGCTTTTTTATCCTTCATATTCTCATATAATTCATTATGTTTCATCCATTCAACCGGGAAAACTATATAGAAGTCACCGGGGTATACCGGAGCCATAACTTGATAATACTCATAATAATACTATCTACTACTCTGATAGATTTTTTGGTATATACCAGCTTTTCTACTGTAGGAATTCACTTTGTTTATGAATAAACTGGAACTCGAGTCCCTGTCACCCCTTCTTTATTGACAGGTATGAGATGAGAAGAGTACTGTCATCTTTAGAGTATATCCACATTACGCCCACATAGAGTTTTAAACGCAAACAAACTGGTGGGCGGAACATGTCTCGTATTGATACAAACACCCCCAGCACGATTAGAAGTACTGCAGCCGTCAAATATCTTTACTTTACTTATTGGCCATGACTACAAGCTCTACTAACTCGTGTTCTGCGTTAAAATTGCGAAAACCTTATTTCTATTAAATTGCACTTTCTCTGATTGTAATTTTTACCCGCCCCTCGTTTATTCCATCTTTAATCCACTTTTCTTCAAAATAAACTTTTGTGTCATTTTTCTAAATCCCTCTTTAGTACGTCGTGAGCAGGGAGCGAGCTGTCCGAACGCTATTTAGCTTAAACACTTGTTAACGTAAGATATTTCTATTGTTATCAAATCAAATACAATAGACTTAAAACAGTGTTTAACTTAAAACTGGTTCGGTCGATCGGAATTTCTTTCTTTTTTTTACTCGTTATCCCAAATGACTAAAAGATAAGTAAACGAATGAAAAGATTGGCGATAATAATAACCTTTAAGACAAAATATTAAAAAACATGAATCTTTTGTACAATTTCCTGATTGCTTCTCAAATTAACTCAATTTAAAAACAAGATAACAAAACCAAATCTCTGAGTCAATTAGTTTTGGATGAATTGGAATCTATTTAAAGGAGACGCTTAAAAACTAAATATGCTCCATCCTGGAAAGAAAGTGTACAGTTGGGGTCGGTTGGATCACCCTAAACACTCTTTATTTCTCTTTAGTACGTCGTGAGAGAAACATGTATAGAAAATGGTGGGTGGGACAACTGGATATGAATGTCTTTCACGTTCGTATTAGTACAAACACGTGATCACGATATGTATTATCTTTCACATTCTCATACATTCTGCTCGTATATAGAAAATCAAATCTAAGCTTTATTTTAATATATCCAGTGGCGGATCTGGAGTGTCTTCAGCAAATTTATTTTACTTTTGAAGACACTCAGAAATTTGGCCAGATCCGCCACTGATATCTATTTAACATATAAAAAAGAATCCAAAATCAATCAAAATTTTATTTTTTGTTCAATCCATCATCGATTCCAGGTAAACTGAATGATAGTTTGGCTACGTCATTGTTATTCAAGAAACTACACGGTTTACCGGAATTCAAATTTAGATGTTGGCCGGTTCAACATGAACTTAAGTGAAGAAAATATCGCGAGCACAAAATTTTGCGAAGTCGTGAGAATGTACTAATCTATCAAGGTACATATTGGACAACACAAAACAAATGAATGAGTTCGTCAAGCCGAAAACCATTCAAGAAGTTTAGTAACGTCCTATTCTAGACAAGGTTCAGTACAAGGTCAACTAGTCATGTTCTGATTTTCCGATGGTACACCACAACAAGATATTTTCAGAAATCATTGAGTACAGAGCGTCATAGAAAAAGGGGAGGCGAGAAAAGAAGGACGGACGGACTATCAAAGATTTAAGAAGGTGATGACTAATATGTAAACTGTAAACAATAACAGACTTTTTATTTTTAAGTATAAGTTCTAATGTTTAAACATATACTGTATTCCCATGAGCGATTACATTTGAAAGCACAATTTTTGGACGGTAAGCGCCCATGGGCCAATTATGGACCAGAAAATAAAGATAAAAACAAATCAGAATGAATGAATACACCAATGGGCGCTTATTCAAGTGAGCGCTATTTCGGCTTAGTTGTTGCGTAAGTAGAAATTGTAGATAAGCGCCCATAGGCACTTATTCAGCAGGGCGCTTATTCCAATGAATACGGTAGGGTAGTCTGTCATTTTTCTTTTAACCCTACTAAGGCCGAATAGTCAGAATGAGTCGCGGCCGAGAGAAAGGTTTTTAGACACGAAAAGAAATAGAGTGTGAGGTGCGGAAAATATACCCTTATCCCCAAATCTCCCCTTTGCCCCACAAGGTTCCTCGATCCTAATTTTGGATAATTCAAAAAATTCCTCAAAAATGGAGGCCTTATGCTGATTGACCGTTCGGTTTGACAACAGAAATTGATATTTGCGTCCAAAAGGTTCCTCAAAACTTGGAAATATCGGTAATGAGCCGAGGTTCCTCGTGATCCCGGATCACAGGATCACACTTTTCTCAAACGCCCTGAAGTTCATTATAATACTCTATCATTTTTACAAAGCTTGTGGTAACTTATTTTCTTACCCTAGAAAAGATGTTGTTGTTCTACTTAGAAAGAAATTAAGAGGCGAGAAAAGGGGGCGTTACTACCATCACCAAAAAAGGTGACGACTGATATATAAACTGTAAACGATAATAGAATAGTTGTTTATACACTATTTATACACAAGGTGCTGGATAAATTAAAGATAAATGATATCTACTACTATGTTTACGATAAGGACTGGTGCTCCATAAATCAAAACATTTATAAACAATAATTCTATCCGAGTTCCCCGTTTAAAAAATCAATACATTACCAAGTAAAAAATTTACAGTGTAACAGTGACCAATTATCACTGGGGACGGTCAATCATTTTAAGTCGATCTAGAACTCAAGTGTTTTTGACTGGGGCACTTGGTCATATTAGAATACTCCCGGCGCCTGGAAAAATTAGGCCCAAAAAAATAAAAGCGAATTTGAAAAAAGACATCTACCTTATTCTTTTATTTAGTCTTCTTCAGATGATTTTGTTACTGGATCTATTTATTAGACTTGATCTTTGTGTCGGCATGTGTTGCTATGCTTGAGACAGAGAGATATTGATTAAAAGCACCGATCTCAGTTTTAAAGGGTTTCTTCAAATTATTTGGCTTAAAATTTCTACTATCTACAATTCTCTTTTCTAATTTTGTACCTACGCAAAACGAGTGATAAGAGGCTTAAAACTTAAAGTTCAAACCATGGTCAACAACTAGAGTCTCTCGAGTATTCATTTGCAGCCAAATATTGCCTATTTATAGACTATATTTATAAATCATTTGGCAAGGGTTAACATTTCCCTCCCTTCATTATCAGTTATTATATGCTAATTTTTCTTGATTGTCTAGTCTGATGCTTGATAGTTTTTACTGTTAATCTAAAATCAGCATTCAGAGATGATAAGGGGATGTGGAAGGGGTCTGGGTGATATAGGGGTGCAATATTGCAATATTGCAGTATCGGTGAAAAAGAATTGAAAATATCGTAAATATCGGTAAAAAATTGAAAAATATCGAAATGTCACAAATATCGGTCAACGAAACAAAAAGTATCGGAATCGGTAAAAAAAAATGAAAAATGTCAGAAAATGGGTAAAAAATCAAAATTATCGGAATATTGTTAATATCTGAAAAAAAGAGAAAAATGTCGGAATATTGATAAAGGTTAAACCATCAGTAAAGAGTACCGAAAACAATAGATAACTGCCCTATAAGAACAGGCAAAAAAGAAACGAAAACCAGAGCAATCAAACTCAGATCAGACAAACTTTTTTTCAGGTTTATGGAAACAATACCTTATTTGGAGAGATTTTGGCATAGACATAATTTGGTGTAATGAACAAAATTTAGGGTGTGGTCGAGTTTCGATTTCATGCAGAATGTCTGAAAGGATTTCCCACATTTTAAGTAATCTGGTAATTTGTTGTTTGATTGGTGCAAAGTGTTATTATACTTGCCATTAAGAAATATATAATTTACTTGTTGATTTTTGTTGATTTTTGATTTTTGATCAATTTTTTCCAAGGAAGGATGTAATTTCATGGGATTTCTGAGTGTTCTCAGAGAAACGCTGACATCAGCGGAAAAAGTGCTTGGTAAGCAGAATTTATTTTTGAAATTTATTTTGAAGATTAAAGTTATATAGTTGGTCTATATGTATGCATAGTATTATCATCAGGGGTTTTTTGGTTTGGGATATAGCAGGAGGAGCTATATAGCCCCCCCATGAGCCCTAAAAAAAGCCCATGTAGAATAGGGTTAAACAACAGAATTACCTATGATGTATAGATATCCCCTTTTTTTATTTTTATGATTTTCATCAATTTACATAGACATTCAAGATAGGGGCAGTATATATCAAGCTCTATTAACGGGGATGAATCAACATTTTACTACACATATACAACGGAATCCATTGTCGATTTTAACGCAGCACAAGGGATCACTTGCAGCCATAGGCGTACGGGACGGGGGGGGGCTGGGGGGGCTGCAGCGACCCCCC
>JAUKPT010001056.1:0-16582 GCA_032273505.1 Nanomia bijuga
TTTCACTAATAAATTTCGACATACATTTATGTCCTGCTCACAGCGATAAACTATATTAATTACAAGATTACTAATTAGAAAGAAAAAGGTAACAACCAACGTCAATGCAGCGTCAAATCATGTCAATGTAACGTCATCCGTCATCCATTTTATTTAAGTTCAAACATAAAACGAAAAATGAAACCTTTGTAACACAGCATTTTTTTCTAGAGATGACAGTTAGAATAAAAAAAAGAAGAAAATAATGAGATATCACATTGTGACTTACTTTATTTTAGTTCAATATCATCACATTCTTATTTGGGACCAAAAAATACCATTTGAGTAACAAAAAAGAATTTTTTCTACAGTGGATATATCTAAAAATTCCCTAATTGAATGTTCTCAAACAATTAAATGTAACAAGTGGAGTGTTTGTTTAGACACTGAAGAAAATTGACAAATTTGTTGAATTATAATCATAGTTTTAATGAACTATTATGTATATATGTATGTATGAGCCGGTGCAATGCTGGGTTTCAATTTTATTGACGCAGTGGTTGAAAGGCATAGCAAAGCCCAGCCTGGGGTGGACATGCAGCAATGGCTGTAGCCCGGAGGCCTTAAACAGTATGATTCCTGCATGAATTCCAAACCCCACGTGGCAGAAAACCCAGCTGCAACGGCGCAAAACCAGAATGAATAAGTCATGAAACCCAGGTCAGCCAGGAGTCAATGATGAATCTGAGTGATGACAATGTAAGCTTTACTAGCTCTGACTTAAACTCTCTATGTAGAGTGTGTCTTCCAAATTTGTGCCTACCTAGTCATATATTCTGCTAGCAAAGGAGGGATATGGAAGGGTGTCCTCCCTTCTGGAATAAGTATATAAAGATGTGAGTGGATGGGTAGGTTTGGGTGGTTACCAGGTTACCTGAGGATGGATAAAAAATGATTAGAAAATTATAGCATTTTGGGTGAACAGGGGTAGAGAGTTTGATGTGCTGGACTTTTGATTTACACTTTATTTTATAGAAAGTTTGAGCTATAAATAGGAAGGGAATCCAATTTACTGGTTAGTTTCTGAGAGTTGGTACTTGGTGCGGAGGGGAATGTTGTGTATTGTGACTTGGAATCTCAGGGCTATTAAGTAAGCCCATCTTCACTACAAAGGTGATTTCACGTCAAGTTTGACTTGGCTAGCAAGCGACCCCTGACACCAGGGTCTTTAAAGTTATTGTGAGTGAATGTTAGCAGTATCTATATGAGTATTAGTTTATTGCCAGCAATATTTATCTACATCTTGGGAAGGGGGAAGTTTAGGAGTTTTGAAAAGGATACTTTGCTAATACAGGGTGAACTTTCGCTCTTCTAATCTAGATATAGTGCTTCTTAGCTGGAATTCTGCAAATTTGTACTGCTTATTTTGTGGTTTTATCTGCTCGACTGTCTGTCCTCTCATCTTTAATTTCTGGTTGTCTGAAGCGAATTTCCTTTTCCTCACCAAGCCACTGTTGTTTTGCCACATGAATTGAAATTATAAGACAAGCATAAATATTAATGATATTAATGATTAAATATTAATCTACCTCCCAACTAGTTTTTTCTATTTAATATCAATGTTATATTTGAAGACAAAGAAGAATCATGAAAAAAATCAAATTTTTAACCATTCACGATCATCCCAAAACCACTTTGGCATATGACGTGACGTGATGTGTGTGATGTGATGGATGATATATCAAATGCAAAAGAAATAGGAATAAGGATCTTTGATGCTTTGGGGGAAATCGATTGTCTAGGACGAGGAATAAGAAATTCAAACCTTGCATGCATATAAGTAAAAAATTTGTCATAATTCATAATTTCAGCTCCTTTGTCTTTATAAAAACGTGTTTGGCGAACAGCCCTTGCACTCATAATTAAGTCTGTTTCCGGTATGACGTCATCAATAGGGAATTTGTGAAAAGTTAAGTGACTTGAAATAAGGGCTGGTAACTAGTAATTGTATAAATAGAAAGTTATTATATAAGTAGCAACATTTATGCAAAATAGAACGGTAAATCCATAAAAAAAAATGATTTCTAGACCAGGATAATGTTGCAAATGAAAGGAAAGATCCAGATATGTTATCGGTTCAAAGGCCCCAACTTTTCTGTGTCAAATAAGCACAATATCTTCTAAAAAAGACTACCTTAAGGGAACTAATTTTGGAGAGAATTTAATTTGGAAATGGCCGAAAAAATCTAATTTGGCAGATGCCAGAAAAAACACTTTTGGGCGGGATTTTTTTCTAAAAAATCATGAATTGGGAACACTTTTTCTGTTTTTTCTAACAAAAATAATTTTGGCAGGAATTTAATTTGGCAGATGACAGAAAAATTAAATTTGGCAGGAACTAAATTTGGTCAAAATCTGCCAAATCTGCCAAATTTTGTTCCCATCAAGGTAAGATACTACTTTGGAATATAGTAACAACAAACCATCCCCTCCTATCGTCGACAATCTTTGTAATATATGCTGCATTTTTCGAAGATGAGGGTGTTACTAAAATACCAACACAGTAGTAGTCTGTTTTTGAAAATATCATGCTGATTGAACGCAGACAGGTTAGGGCTTTTCATTACCTATATGTTACTTGCTAACTTCGCTTTTTTTAATTTCTAAATCACAAAATATCAGCAACAACAAACATTTTAAGTCTCCTCTGTTTACGTTCAAAATACTAACCTTTCCACGGCTAAGCATTTTTTTTGACATCCAGCAGACACCTTTTTTGTACACATTACAATAGTTTGGTATCATCCTTTAATGTCAGATATTGTTGCGGTCAGAATTAATTGTTTTTGTAATACTCTTCATTTTCCACCTATGCACAACATAAAATTCCTGCAAATTTTCCTGATAGATGTCGTGCAACCCCTTTTTTTGACTACAACAATATCTGACATTAAAGTAGTTTCTATGATTTTTGCTAATGAATATATAAAAAAACAGAAAAGTTCAATTGCAATTTTTCAAACCTCCTTATAAAGTAACTCATCTTTTAACAACTAACTTTAGTAAAAATACTCTTGAATTTTTCTCAACTGGAAGGTCTAAAACACTTCAAAAGAAGGGGTGGACCACTTTAACTTTTTTTGTCGTCTAGAAAGTTAAAATATTTCAGAAAATATGGAGGGGGTGTGGCACTTAGGGGCCCGTAAGTGCCACACCACCTCCAAAATTTCTTTTCCCTCTTTAAGGTAACCTGTGATGTTATTTAGTTAGGTATAATTAAGACCTTTGTAACCTTAATTGTTGGAGGAAGGCATTCGGAAATTAGAGGCTTGTTTCCAAAAATTCAAAAAACTGCTGAGAAAAAAAGGCAGAATTTAAGGACTTAACTTGAATCTGCTCCAAACAAAATTAATAACTGATTTATTACTTTATCGTGTTCTTTCTTTTTTGTAAATTGATTGATAAGCTAGATATGAAAAGGAAGTGCAAAATTCAGTGCATTGCACTAAATATGATATCTTTGGCGTCAAATAATCTTCCATGGAAGTTTTATGGCAAATGTCCATTGTTCGTCAGTCAAGATTAAGCGAAGATTAGTTTTATTGATTTCTATTGATTAATCTCATAGTCTCATATTTGTTTATCATTTTGAGATTTTTTGGGGCAAAATTGGGCTTGGATTAAGGGACTAGTTTAGATAGGAAACATAATAGATAAAATCACTTTAATAAACAGCATCTTTGAGGGGAAATTCTTTTGACAATTTTTTTACCAGTCCAGTCATCCTACATTTGACCTTAATATATTAGAAAATAAGTTTAAACTAACTGATTATATACATAAATATGTCTTCTATTGATAACTGGAGAAAATTCATTTCGCAATCCTCTTGACAGGACACAACTTAAGTGTTGACCTACAAGATTATTCTCTTTTTTTTGTGAAATGATACTAACACTTGTTTAGAGAACCCTAAACTAAAAAAATTATACTTGCTTTGGTTTCTTACAAGCAAAAATGGACACCGAAGCAACTTTTTTCCAAAGGCTCATATCAGCAAATAAAACAGGTTTATTAGACACCAAAGAAAATAGACAAATTTGATGGGTTCTTATCATAGCCATCAATTATCTGGCCAATCTCATGTTGTACGGCAGTTAACTTTAGATTTAAGTCTAGATAATTTTAATTTCATCAATGTTTTTCTATTTAACACCAATATCATTATTTACTTTTTAATCTCATCTTAGTACCCTGCATTTAGTAGAAAAAGACATGCCATCACAGAAAACCATACTTGCTTGTAGCCAATGGTACACATTCTCTCAGACATTTCCCCTTAATTTTACACAACAACCTCTTGGGTTGTGAATTTGCTTTTTCTGAAAATAGGGATTGTATTGGAACCTCTTGGAACCACTAGTGTTATTTTATCTAATCTTTTATCTAATATCAAAATGGCTAAAAGCTAATAAGATATCACTTAATGCTGGCAAATCAGAGCTCCTTGTCTTTCGACATCCATCGAAAGTTATCAATTTCAACCCGAAAATAAAAATTAATGGCAAACGTATATTTGAGTCAGATTATGTTAAATATCTAAACTCTACCACATTACGTTCAGTTTATTATGCTATATTTTCCTCACTCATGACACATGGCTCCTTAGTTTGGGGTCAAAACCAAAATAAATTTATTAATTGCATCACCAAGCTACAAGACAAAACCATAAGAATAATTAATTTTGCCTCTCATAATGACTCTAGGGGTGAATTATATAAAAAAACAAATATTTTGACATTTAGGGACCAAATCAAAGTAACTTCCTTCTTGTTCATGATAATTTCAGTGGCATTCTACCAACTTTGTTAGATCATCTTTTTACCTTATTAGGAAATACCCATGGCCACCTAACAAGATCTGCAGCAAAGATGTATTATAGCCTACCTAAGATAAGAACAGGCATATATGGAATAAAAGGCATAAACTATCAATCAATACTAGTGTGGAATTATTTTTTACATGCTCTAAAAAAAGATTCTCTGCATAAGAGCTCAAAGTTCATTTGTAAAAAAATAATCACTAAATATCTAATTAATTCATTCTAAAATATTATCATATCCGTTCGTTCTCAATTAAACGTTCATACAGTTTAACAAATGTCTTCTTTTTGATTCACGTTTATTTTGTTCACATCTAATTTCTGTGAAGTATATCTTCTTGCATACACATATATGTTATCATGTACGATATGAACTGTACTGTTTTGAGTAAACATTATCTTTACATCTTCATTAGTTCTTCTCCTGTAACGATATGGTAAGTATGTTTTATTGCAACTTGAATTGTTAGAAAAATCATGCATAGAAACTCTTCTACATCTAACCATCGAATTTCTTCATTTTGAATCATATCTTTGTGTAAAGCTAAACTTGACTCACCACATTCGATTATTAATGAACTGAAAACATGATATTCCCTTGAATTTTCTTTCGTTTATATCAACAGGTTTCTTGCCAAATATACATACTCGACTAATATCAGTAGATAGACCATGTGCAGTTTTCCTTTCTAAATTATATTTATTATTTTCTCGATAGCTATTCCTTACTCATTTTGCTTCTGTTAACATAAATTCTAGTGTTTTTGTTTATAAAAAAAACCTCGATCAGTTGTTCTCCACTGCAGAAGGTTTATCTTAATATTTGTAAACATGTATTTATATATTTTATCACGTGTGTGCAAGGGTGCCTACGTTAATACTTTGTATGTTCACTCAACAACTCATTTTTTTGGGCTTTAAAAATCAGGATTTTTCAGTAGATCACAAAACTAATAAGTATGTTTTGAACACAGGGCACTCTTACACAATAACTTTTAGTTTCTCGCAGCATAACTTGCTATTACTAGAGTTTTTCTCAAACTCTATTTCTAGTTATGTCGGTGGCAAAAAAATTGTAAATTGTAAATTTAATTTTGTTATTTATATATTTTTAAAATCGTTTTTGCTGAAATATATTCATTATCATTATCATTCATCATCCTTATCATTATCATGTATCTTTAAATCAATAAAACTTTAATTCTTTCAACAAATAGGTAAAGTTGAGAAAAATGTATATTAAGTATATTTCTTTGGACTACAAGCATGTGTGCATAATAATTTGGCACATCCTAATTATAATATTTTCATAATTTACTACAATGTAGATCGAATTGTGTCATTTTATTGTTAAATTAAAAATTATATAGCTACACTTTCTTCATGCATAATTTGAGTGAAAATGAAATTTTAGAATTTCAATTAGATTGAAAAACGTTAGATGCATAATAATTTGACACGCAGTATAGTAGACAATATTTGGTTATTATTTTGAGATTTTTTGGGGCAAAATTGGGCTTGGATTGAGGGACTAGTTTAGATAGGAAACATAATAGATAAAATCACTTTAATAAACAGCATCTTTAGGGGGAAATTCTTTTGGCAATTTTGTTACCGATTTATTCTTTTACCAATTTTTTACCAATTTATTCCTCTGCTATTGGAGCTCTTATATTTTACTGATAATTTGTAGATAGTCCTGTATCAAAAGATCTTGCTTTATACAAATAAACTGATATTTACAGGATTTTCATTTATTTTCATTGATTTCTGTGATCCAAAATTAATTCATACTTTACTTAGTATTCAGTGTAGTTCATAAAAAAATAACCACCCCCTAAAAATCATGAAAACTGAATAATCATATATTGATTTTTCTTCAATATTAGAAAATATATCAATAATTATTAGTATCCTGTGGACCAAGGTATAGATATTTTCTGGAATCCCCCACTTACTACCAAGATGTGAGTGAATATAAAGTCTTTTTCAGAAACAATTGCCAGTTACAGTTGTTAATGGGAAGGGCTTTCAGAATAGATTACCCAACTGCAATGGTGTATATTCTAGCCAAAACCTTAATTTTCTCTCCCCCCCCACACTTTTCACAAGTTTTAATTTCTTCCCTGTTTTTTCTTGGAAAGAGTTTTGTTCATTATGGCAAATTAAAAAAATCAGTGAAGAAAATTATATTTTTGTCTGAATTCTATCAAATTTCTTCATTATTTGTAAAAAACAGTTCAAAATGACCAGTTTTAATCCTTTTTATCTTTTCTATCATTTGAGGAAGCTCTTTTTCTCAGTTTGTGCTGTTTTTGAAAAGCAAGATTTTAAAATCTGACTGCTCAAATCAAAGTAAAAATGTAATGATAACATCCTTTTAAATGTAAGATGTTATGTTGAACAACTATCTGGTAAACAATAAGGTTATAGTTCATTCTACTAACTCTTTCATAAACAATTATAAACATCTAGCAAAAACACTTGTATTTCATTAAGAGTGAAAAGTGAATAGTACATACCTTATTGAAGACCCATATTTCTCCATTATGTGTGGGTCGTGGAACACCATGACCATTGTAATGAAACAAAACTCTATCTTCCTGAAATATGCGAACAGGTGAAAAGTGATTAATTGGTTTAGTTCAAAACAAAGCATTCTTGCATAAAAATCTGATCAGAAATTCACTAACAAACTGAAAAGATGCCTGAAGAATAAGTTCTAAAACACTGGTCATTTTCTGTTTGGAAAATTATATCATGCTGATTTTTTCAGGATAGTTTATGTTACAAGAAACATCTACACTAGTTTTGATGCAATTTGGAGTTAGTGGCATCATCTTATGACATGTGACAAGTTTTTTCGAACAATTTCCAGTGCCAATTTCCAGTGCCATCATCACAAAAAAATGTTGTCGTCAGCGAAGGAATGGACCAGGGGACAGGGACTGTAACTCTACCAAGTCTCAGCTTAGTTGCACTATTGTAAGGATTTAGAGAGGGGTGAGATATCATTCAGTATTATAGCTCTCAAAAAGCCTACTACATTTTGGGCTAAGTCTTCTTAAAATACTACTTACTTTGGCATTTCTTCTTAATGAAGTACATAGTTTTTTTACTTCATCAACAGTAGGATCAAGGCTGTGTCTATAACGAGCCTAAAGATAAAAGTTTAAAGAAATAATGTACCAAAGTTAGTCCCAAAAGTCAACTAGTTCCCCATTTCAATAAAATGAAAATATTTGCAGACTAAGATGACGTGCTTAATGGACAGGTTGAAGTTAAAAGGGCCTAAATCAGACATGTTTAAGGTACTAAATTCAGTGCACATTTTGAAGATAAAAATGATTTTAAATTATGATGTTAGGACTGGCATGTGTTGTGCACAAACTGAGGGTAACACAATGAGGTTTAAACTATGAACAAAAAATGAGGGTAATATTTCATGAGGGTAACAAGGGTGGCTGTCATTATATCAAATAATGTGTTCAAATAATAGAGGGTAAATAGGAATTGTTACTGGATTTTAGGTCCTTAGTATTTGTTTTCAACATCAATTGAGTTTAAATGACCTTAATGTACAAATTGTGCAAGAATATGAGGGTAACATTAAAAGGTTATTTCTATTGAGTAAAATGACATTTCATTTGCTTGTTGTGGATTGAATGTGGTGTCATACATGTGTAAAATTGTGAGGATAAAGTCTTTATATACTACTTGTATAGGAAAACATGGCCTTGAGTGTTGAAATACTTTATTTTGAATAGAATGAGGATAATATATCAAATTATATTTTCCGATAAGGTGGGTGATTCAAGATTGATTTACATATTCAAATTTTGCCAAAATTAATCCCAATTTAGAGAGAATGTTCTGAATGGTCTCTATTTTCAGTTGATAATCCCAATTTACTGCAACGTACAAGATTGCAAAAAATTAGTGTAAAATGGCAAAATTGTCCTTTTTATCCTCAAAATTGCACATTTATTGAAAAAAAATGGTGATTTGTTAAAAATTATTTTACCTCACTAGCATATGGGTTATACAGAATATACAGAATGAAAACTGAACATCTAGAATTACCTGGTGGAGAATTATGAGGGTAACAGCAGTAATCATATTAAATCTTGTGTCAATTATTTTATCTTAAAAAGAGGGGAATTCAATCTTTTTTCACAATTCTCTGAAGTTGTTTACAAAAATCTTAGAATTAACCTTAATGGAAGTATTAAGCCATAAGGTATTGCATTAGATGTTAAAATTTTCATTAAATGTCTATAAATGAGGGTAAAACGAAAATTATCCAGTAATTTATTTTAAAAAGAGGGGAAAAGAGCACAAGAAAAGAAATCACTTGTACCCTCCTTTTTCACAATTCTCTTTAAATCCATTACAGAAATCTTAGAATTTTTTAAGCTATAGATATAAACGAGAATTATCCAGAAATTTATTTTAAAAAGAGGGGAAAAGACCACAAGAAAATAAATCACTTTTACCCTCCTTTTTTCACAATTCTCTTATGTTCTTTACAAAAATCTTAGTATTAACCTTTATGGAAGTATTAACCTATAAAATGTTGCATTAGAATTGTTAGAATTTTCATCAAATGTCCATAAATGAGGGTAACACGAAAATTATCCAGAAATTGTTTGTTTACCCTCAGATATTGCACATTTTGAGTGAAAAAAATTTAAAGATGCCAAATAAGGATTATGGGGTTTCAACCCTCAACATATGTAAGTTATAGGACTCAGTGACCTTCCAGTGCAAAGTTATGAGGGTAACTAATCCAAAAAAGTTTCCCTTAATATTTTGCACATTTCTAAGAATAACCTTGCACAACAATACCTTTCTTAACTCCTATAACATGAGGAAAAGATTTCATTAGACAAAACATGCAAAACTTTATTATAGGAGAAGTTATTGAGGATAATTATTTTCTCAATGTTAGCCTCAATTTGAGGCACCTAATCATTCAATAAGTACTCTGCCAACTGATCAAATCATTTTGTTTTGCAATTACCCTCAAAATTCTAAAATTTCAGAGAATTTCATGCACTTCATCTCAAGTTACCCTTAAAAATATACAAATTGTCCAAAAATCGAGAAAAAGCGATTCAAGTTGAACCTGTCCATTAAACGATTTGTGATAAGAAAAGAAATACTTGGAAATGCTGAATTGAATCAAGAAACTTTTTTCTGTATTTGGAAAATTCAACCTAGCAAGTGTTAAAGTGACTAAAAGCTTCTATACATTACTTCCAAATACCTATCTTTGAGCCTACTTAAAATGGTTCAAATGAAAAAAATGGAAGTTTAAAGTAAAACAACTTGTTTTTCCCCTGGTGACTCACTTTGAACACATTGTGAATAAAAGTAGAGTCTTCTCTCTGATGAATAAATAAATATTTTTAAATGATTTTACAACAAGCGTCTGGGAACTGTCTAGAATTCTGGGATTCTGGAATTCTGTTGATGTGTTGTCTAGAATGTTCATTCTCTTACTTACTTATCCGTGAAATTTATTCTCTATTTACCAGGTGCCTCAGAATGTTTTTTTGATTTTTACCGAGAAATGTTACGTTATCTAATACCTCGGTTTGTCATAGAGGATTATTATAATGATCTATTCATTTTTAATTTAAATCGTATCTACTCACTGGAAACCATTGTAAGCAATAAGCAACAAAAACAGTATTTTTATCACAATTCTGTAACCATGAGAGAAATTGGAGAATGAATGCATACATTTTTAAATCACAACACTGGCGTTGGTATTTTTTATTTTAAAAAGCGTTCTTTTTGGTTGATAGACATTAGCCTTTCCTTTGGATATCTCTTTACTATGTAATTTCCGTGACTCCTCCATGGCTAACTATTAGGGATGGTCATTTTTTTTTTTGGCAGGGTGCCCACTTGGAGCACTTTTTCTGTGCAAGAGCACTCCTTATTTTTTTCGAAAAAAAATTCAGACCCCTTAATTTTTTCGCTATACTTTTCGGATCCCTTACAAAAGGGAAAAGAATGAATTTTAGACCCTTGAATGAGCGTAAAAGATGAAAAGTCTCAGACCCCTTAATTTCTTCGATTTTTTGACCCCTTAAAAAATGCTCCAAGCGGGTGCCCGGCGGAAAAAACGACCGATTATTGTAAACTGCACATAATGTCTGCATCAAACACTTTAATGTCATGTATTTGGGGTTCAGCCGGCTTATGGTCATCTTCTCGTCATCATATTGCCCAACAATTAATTGCCTAATTATTAATACTATTAACAATGCTGAGAAAGTCATTTTGTCTGGTAACAGGACATAATAATGTATGACAGAAATCGCAAGGGCTTTCAAAATGTCAAGACTTATTTACTTAAAATTGGAATATCTTTTCTATGTTCTGTTTATAGTATTTTATTTTAATTTTGATGTTTCTCTTTTAGTCTCAAGTTCTTCATCAACCCTTAGAAACACTTGTTCATGATGATGACAGAGATGATCTCGTTTCACACCTCAAAGGATCCTCTCCCAAGGTATGTCTTATACTTGCATTCTCGCATTCTTTTTTTAATATTCTTCGATGAAGGTGGGACAAGCATTGCCATTTTTCTTACAAGTTTGCCTTATGGTACTTGGTAAGCTAAATTTAAATACACTATTTGGCAGAAAAGCAAAAGAATATTTCCCTACCACATCATGATACAAAAATCTCATATTTTATTGAATGAAAATTGATGGGACATAATACGGGACGAAAGCTATTTTACAATATTTTGTAAAAAGAAGGTCAATGAAATTATAATGTAATGAATTACAAACAGATTGAGTTTTCTTTAAAATCATGGTTAATTATAAAACCATAGTCTAAGGTGTTTTTTTATGTGTTTCCTGCCAACTCTAAGTGAAAGTTGCATAATAAGAGATTACATCGTAGATTGTCTAATTTGGCTATTAAGTTGAGACTGCCCCTCGTGTGCTTTCCCAACTATAATATGGTAGTATCTTGATTTAGTACCATTATTGTGATGTAATGCCTCTGTTTTGTAGATTGAAGAAATCAAAGAGGAAGATGACCCACAATCTTCCAGTGGGGAAGGTAAGTTGTGTTGAGCTTTCTTTTATATCATTATTATAAGGGTCCTCTCCTCTCCCGAAGATAGTGATTAATATGTTTCCTCAAATTATGAGATAGATTAGACTCAAAGCTTGATTCTTAGAGCAGCACTCAATTAGATATTTTTACTTATTCGTTATGACTTAAGGGTTAAATCATGCATTTTACTTATCCTTAATATCATTTTTCGTTAGAGTATGCTGGTCAAACACGTGAATTTGTCATTCGGTTAAAGAGTGTCATGAATACCAGTTCATCTGACATGTACAAGGTAATTGATTGATTTATTGATTGCACACTTATTTACTTCACATCTCCACATCCTACACTGTAAACTACCAAATATGTTACGATTGTCTTTCCAAGCTGTTCCAATTGCTTTACAACACTTTATATCCAAACTTCGAGAGAACTGTGCTATTGTCGACTTAATTTTTAATGCATACATTTTATCAAATTTTCTTTTCTTTTAGCCATACAAAATTACTGGTGTTATTCGTGCTCTTAACATCAAACCAGAAGTGGATAGTTTGAAATATGCTTTATTTGCCTTCTGTACACCAGCTCGTACATCCCACAGTATGCTGGAGATTCGAATGAAGACTGCGTTGTTCTGTAGTAAGAACAGAGTTGATCTCAGTTTTCTGGATATGGATGCAAGGTATTCCTTTTCTCTATGCTGTTTTCAATTTCAATATATTTCTCCTCAAAGCACAATAATTAAGATATACAATACATAAATTAAAGAAATTATGTACAAAATATTCAAATAGAAAAAAGGCTAACAAAATTGACAATCCAAATAAGTTTTAAAAATAAATAAAAATAAATAAATAAATAAATAATTGTGGAAGGACTTTCCAAAAGTCGATGTCCCAGACTTACATAATACAAGAGCCCTGTTTTCGGACTTTTGATCAGATTGACGGTCAGCTAACTAAGAGAAGTCTTTGTTATTGAGTATTCAGTTTTTACTTCCATCGTGACCTGATTGGTTCAATCAAAAGTAAATTCCAGCCAAGTAAACGTTACACCAAATATTTGCTTTAGTACACTTATGAATTCTACCTAGGTCTGATAATCTTGAGTATCATCTTTGAAATCGATTTTCATGCCAAACAGGACCAAATAACACTAATTTGCCTCATACATAATTACTAATTCGATTATCAACTATTTTTATCAACTATTTTTTTTTTCTTTTCAGGGGAAAAGAATATTTTGGTTACAGTAAAAAAGATTTATTTGGCAGATCAAGTTATGTTCTGGTCCACAGATATGATTTGAGACATCTCCGATGCAAACATACAGAGAGTAAGTATTACTATACATTTTTGATTGCAATAACGCATTTGGTCTCATAATAAGCACAACTTGGTTCTAATGAAAAAAGTGGCTAAGTGCCAACCTTTATTTAAGTTGTTTTTTAGAGTAACAAATTCATGTTTTTACTTGCGCTTTGAGTTTTAACGGTTTTTAGGATCATGCGCCTAACTAAAATTTGAACGATAAGTGTTTTAAAATTTCTATTAATATTAATAATAACCGTGAAAAACAACTGGTTTGTTGGCGATCCCCCTTTCATTTTCATTTGCTAAAAGTGTAAAAGTGGGAATATAACCCCTTTCTTACTTACCAACCAGACTTAGATCTTTATATTTATATTATCTTATTTAGTCATGACATGTGGAAAATCAAGTATCGGCACGTTCAGGCTGATGGGTAAAAACCATGAATGGAATTGGGTGTGCGGGTATGCACGAGTTGTTTATAAAAATGGAAAACCAGATTATGTAGTCACGACAAATCGAATTATGAGGTAAGTAGTATTCATTTGAAATTATTTGTTCACAAAAAACATGGACCCATCTGTATCTGTACCTTACATGGCTGTGTTGACTAGAAATTAAAATTATCTGAAACTTCGAATAATCAACAAATTAGCTTCCTTTAAACGTTCAAAATATCATAAGAAACGATGTATCGAAATGGAATAACAGACTTTTATTTTATGCTATAATATTCATTTTTAGTGACAAAGAAGGACAAGCTATGTTGAAATTCCGCGACGAAGTCGATTATAAAGCCTTATCACAATTAGGATTAGTCGAACCTGATGATCCAGCGAAGGCACTCGAATTCGGTTTTCCTGAACGTTCAAAATCAATGGATCTTCAGGCTGACAGTTTGCCTTTACCCATGATGTTAGGAGAATACCCTGGGTCCGATTTACCTGGAGGTATGATGCTGCCGCCAGGTATAGATAATTACTAAGATTAGATTATTTGATAAATATTTCGCACGAATTTGAGATAAACTTACTAAGTTGTTAATGATTCTTTACCATGGGTCCTTATAATAAAGATAGATCTTGAGATATATCTTTATTATAAGCATTAGTGTTGTACTGGTTTTACTGGTTTGAAAATTGGTTTAGGGTTTACCAATAGGGACCATCCATATACTATACATACGTTTTTTGACCCTCCCTCCCTCTCTGTACGTTAAACAACAATAGAAAATGCACCAGAAAACAATAGGTGTACGCAAAAAATGAATAGAAAATTAACCCTACTTACCTCTTTTACCTCCCTCCCTCCCTTCTTTATTGTCCCCTGGTTAAATTCGTTAACATTTCCATTCCGTAAATTTTCCATTCAGCATGTATATTCATCATAACTCATCATTAACAATTTCTCTTACTTCTAGTACAACCAAAATCCGAATCATCTGAGAATATGATGAAAGGACCTCTATTTGATATTGAAAATCACGAACAACGTGGTTACTGGACGGGCGGTGAAAATTCCTTCATGGCTGGAGGAAGCAGTGCACCACAAACCCCAGGACCAAGTTCTTATCCTTCGTGTGGCGAAGTGCCGTCCGATAGCTTTCAACCGACCATGAGCTGCCAATCACCGACCGGTTCAAATATGAGCGGACACACCCATCACACACATGCTGGGTCTACCCATTCGAATTCTAGTACAGGTCCACCAGATCAAATCAATTTCGACAATAAAGGAGACAGTAAGTATATTTATTATGCTCTTTCTAAAAAAAATGAAAATGTATTTTTTATAAATTATATAATTATAATATGATGTGAGAGTATTTACTTATTTATAACTGGTCAATGGCAGAAACTTTTTTCTTTAAAAAAAAGATAGACATTTCCTTTAAATTTCCTTATTTATCTAGTTGTAATTTTAGGCTTCTGCAGCAGAAGTCTTAAAATCAAAGTTAATTTTTTACCATTTTATTCCGTTTTTAAGAGTTACCAACCTTGTCAGGGGAGCGAAATTGACGAATGTGTTTCTCTGCATTTTAGATTTTCATTGCACTGTAGGGCTGGTCATAATTTGATGATGTTAACTCGACCATTTGACAATGGTAAATATTTTGACCAAAAGCGCCACGCCCCCAACAAAATCATAGAACCAGGGAAGAAATAATTGATTTCTACTGATTTATATTGTTTCAGACCCTAAAATAGGGAAGAAATTGGTAAATGGTATGGGGAAAAATTGGGAATTTTGGCCATTTGATTAATGAAATACATCTTTATTTTACGTTACACATTTTATTTATTTATTTTACGTTACTTTTCTAGCCTTTCAAAATATGTCGCCAAGTTATCCTTCAACTTACCAGCAACAGCAACAACAGCAATTAAACCATTCGCATTCAGCTAAAACCGTTCCTAATGCAGACAACAGCTCTTCAGCGTGCTCTGTGCCTCGACCTTCCACTCAGACCACCCCACAACTTGCCCACATACCAGAAAGCAGCTTATTCGATCATTTAACCAGCCTCGATTTGGTGCAACAGCAGATACAAAACAGTCAGAGTCGAGCACAAAATTCGATGAGATACCCATACCTGCCGAATGCAGTTCAATCCAGTTCAAACGAGTATTACCGTCAACCCAAGATGCCGTCAGGTGGAGGTGGCAGTCAATACCCTAGTACAGATTACAATTGTGTACGTACTCAATGTGACCCGTTCGAAAACCGAATTCGAACGGAATGTAATCCATTTGAGAATCGGACTCCTTTATACGAACAAATTGGACCTAATGTTGTCGTGAGTTCGCCCGGTTATGATATCTCGAGCGACACTCCGATGCATCCTTCGTACGAATACAATACAGCTGCGCAACGTAATCAAATGTCTTCTACGCGCCAGTATGGTTACACTTCATCTTTTATAGACAATAGGAACACTTCGCTGTCGAGTCGTCCACCGGTTGGCTTGCATCCTCATAATATGTTCAATTATAATTTTGTCGAAGGCAATACTATGTCTCCACCACAACAATTTTTGCCAACTGGAACACCATATTCCAGTTGGACACAGATGTAAAATTCCATATATACATATATATTTATTATTGTTTGCTGTGTCAGCCCCTCCTACAAAAAATTCTCTTTTTTAATTTTCCATTTGTAGTACAGTCGTGGTACCTTAAAAAGGGCTGTTTGTGGGAAAAAATTTTTTAAAGTTAATACTTTTTCCAGACCTTTTTCCTATTCTTATGATACAGAAAAAAATCCCCATTAATCCGAGCATGGGATCACCTATTTTTAAGCCATTTTTATAATGACGTCATAA
>JAUKPT010001057.1:4011-16580 GCA_032273505.1 Nanomia bijuga
CAGGCGAAATTCGCCGTTCGCCGCGTTAGATCTGAAGGCCTGGGAAGGTAGTGAAATAATTGTATAAACATTCCGCTGTAAGGATTTTCTACAAGTTAAAAGGTAAATTTGCAGTTTGATTTAATTAGTTGAAAATTACTTCATGAAGATTTTGGATGGTTCAATTCAAATTGTCATTTATTTGATGGCTCTGTTAGAACTAAAACTGATTCTAAGCTTCCTAAATAAACTCATTGTTAGGATATCTAATGGTTATGAAACATATTGTTATGTGGATGTTGTGCACGTCTAAATAATGACCAATGTATTGAAATTTAATGATAAAAATCTTAAGTCAAGTGATATAAGCCGTGCACAAATGTTCATTTCAAGATAACCATATGATATGTAATAACTATGAATAGACTATATAATGCATGGTTTTGTGAAAAAGAGTGAGGATAAAATCAATTATATTTTGATGATGTAATTTCCGACCAATGAAACAAGCATATTTACCGATAATCTTTACACAGTCTCTCTCTTGATGTTCATCTCTACCAGACAAACCGTGCATTCAACAATCCTTAATACTTCTGAGAAATTTCAACGATTTGGTACCTGCAATTAAGCAAATGTCTAGGAAATCTATATAGTGCAAATGAATAAATCGCCGTGAAGAGAAAATGATTGGCTAATGGAAATTAGACAATTTTCAATTATTGAGCATGCAGAGACGTTCAAACGAATCATCTTCAAGGTGTAATAAGTACATGCTGAAAATACTTTTTTTTTTAATTTTTATTTTCTTGGATTGGTTTTTGAGGAAGAAAAAGAAAGAAATTTGTGTAAAAGGAATGATGGGATATATTTACTCCAGAGGTTGATATGGAATATATTCAGTGTATAATTCATGAAAACACTTATTTCAGAGCGAATTATTTTTTTTGTGTGTAAAATAATGATAATCAGAGCTGCAAAAAGTCGCTACATTTCTTTTTAATTCAGTCCTGATGAAACATGGTCTCTCGAAAATAATATTTGTGACCCATCATAAGCCTTTCTTGAAAATAGTCGTGAGTGAAATTATTTTTGAAGATACTCAGATCCGTAACTGGAAATGATTGCTGATCGATAGCCGTTTTATCTTTAATATCCAGTCTGGAAAGGATGGCGGGTTTGAGGAAGATCTTCCGCGCATAAGAAGAAATTCTCCTTGCGTATGCGCTCAATTCTAATATTCAGCGCACAAAAACAGTGCAACAGCTCATAATCCATTATATACATCGCAGTCACCTTCGCTCTTCAAAAAATGCGCACACTATACAAGTTTCCTATGCGCACATGATTGTTTAAAATAAATCTTTTGCGCGCATTTGCCATCCTTTCCAGACTGGTTTAATATCATGTTGAGAGACCTGTCAAAACGCGGTGATTTTTGATTTTGATAAGATGGAAATTGTGATTTGGCTCTACAGAAGGAAAATATAAGTTAAAATATTGAAAAGGCCTCAAAATACTAAACTAATGAAACTTTCTATCAAAAATGATTTCAATCTTCTATATTACTATATTGGATCTTGCAGAAATTGTTGTGACCTATAACACTCTCTTTTTTTTTTTGGATACTTCTTCAGATCAAAGTCCAATGTATTTGGGTGTGTATACTTTCTTCCTGACGCATGCTCTGTACAAACCAACTCAGCAAAAAGTGTGCTAGGTATAAAATATTTACATTTATAAGTTATACCTCACGTTTCTTTGCAATGTAACAAGTAACATGTTTAATACATTGATCAATAAATTATTCAAGACAGTCTTGCAAACAAACCGAGTTTAAATAAAGAAATCTTTTATGAAATCGAGTTTCTCATTCTGCAAAATAGCCGGTTCATAAATGGAAAACGATTTTGTATATCATCGCGTGTTGGCCGTTGTAGCTTCAAATATTAGAAGTTTTGCAACAATGGCTTTACTTCTATAATTTGATAATGTCTGCTGAAGTGTTTTGATTTTATCTTTTTAGGTTTTTTCACCCAATCAGAAGAAATATATGAACACTTCATATGGTACAGTATTGAGGTAAAGTAATAAAAAATCAAGCCAGCGCGAGACGCATTGAAATATCGTCATGGTAATAATAAACATCAGAAAGATGGTGAATTGATTTGTAATTAAGCAAGCAAAGCTTTCGTGGTTTTCTATATTTTCAATATTTCTTTTAAGAAAAAAGTATTTGCTGTAGAAAAATAACACCAAAAGAAAATTAAAGAAACTGATAAGATTTATGAAAAATTCTGTTTAATTTCATTTCCATAATGTTTTTTCTGATGTTTGTATGCTGTAAATGTTTACACGTACGCACGCGCTTATAAACAATTTGTTTGTTTTTACGAAGAATGTGCTACCTTTATAAATAAACAAAAAAACAATTTTCTGCAGAAAGCATGATTATTTTATCAATGTGTTGTGTTTACATTTTATCTATTATTTACAATTTTATTCTCCTTGTGTACTACTACTATACATGATTTTATTTTATAGTTCCAAAATAAGCGTGGGGATTCGATGTATAGTTAGAAAAAATGGATAAATATTTATAAATTAATGAAGAGATAGAAATATATACATTTTATATTTTTTCAAAAGCAATGTCATAAATTATAAAGACAACACAAGACAAAGAATAAATAAATAAAACAATAAAAATGAAGGAATTTTAACTCATACTTTTTATGATACTTAATTTGCTTATGCAATCAATCTTGTTAATCTAAATAACGAGTTATAAAAGCTGTACTAATTGGGTCTAATTATAAAAGTTACTTTATAAAAGGAATATATTTTTACTACTTCGCCATAAATCTATCGACTTTGTTCTGTTGTTTTGTTATCTCTACATACAGTTTTTTGGTGAGCAAATGTTTTTTGTCGTACCTGTCAAAAACTAGAAGTATTGTTCAAAACAGCGAATTCTTTGGATGATATCTTGAAAAATATTTTTTCAACTTTTTTACTTAGATGAGCAAAGTATAATAAAGATTGTGCAGATGGAAGTAAAAGTAATGGATTATAACTCGACTTTCACCTTTATTATTAATAATACGACCAAGCAAGAAGTTATTATCGACAGAAAAGGATGCAGATGTATTTCCGAAGATGACGATACAGACTTTAAGATGAACTCATCTTCAAATGGTGATAGTTGCGAAGATATCGAGTACCAAAATGGTGGATTTTTACCTCGCTCCGTTTCGGTAGCTTACAGCGATTGTGGCGAGAGCCCAGGACGCCAACGCTTTTATTCCGAAAATAACATTGTATTGGGTGAAAAACACGATAACTTCGGCGCATTTGTTTGTCACGGAACACGAAAAAGGTGCGCCTCGTTAAAAGCGGTCAAATGCCGGGGACCTGCGGTTATAAATTCACCGGAAGAATGTCTAAAGCGGGAATATGAACTCGTAAACGATGGCTGGGTGGCCGAAAAAGAATTTTACAAAAACAAATTAAATTTAGATGCTCAAATTCAAGATATTATCGAGACGAGTTGCACTGCTGAAGTCAGTCTGGGAAATATTACGTTGACTTTTTAAAAAATGCACAAATTGGTAATAATCGGGAAATATTGGTAATGTTAATGGTCTTTTAGCAGGTTAAAAATAATTCAATCCAGAAATTGAGTGGTTATATATAGCTACAGACTTTAAAGTCGTAAGTGTATATAGTAACTTGGGCTCAATCATTTTATGTATATATAAGTTGAAAGAAAATTAAAAATACTGGAATATTCTTTTAAAAATAGGAAACTATGGTTCCTTGTTTTGGTAAATTTCAATAAAACATTTTAATATGTTTTTAAAAACTGAATAAAAGACGCGGTATAAATGTTGGAAGTAAACGAATCGCGACCAGTGGCAGATGTCGACAACTCTCTGTGAGTAACGTATTGTTGTAATACTCCGCCTTAAATCGAGTTAGCAATTCCGTCTGTTGAAATGAAGTTTATTGGAAATGATGAAAGAACATATTTCTTGTACGAAATTTCTGATGAAAAATATGGCATGGAATTTCTTTATGAATAATGCAAATGATGTTGGTGGAGTTTTTTTTTCAAACATGGCAAGGGGTTCACAATTTGAGGTTTTAGATAAGGTTCATTTCTATGTGAGAAGACTTTTTGATCTGTAAATAAAGAATGAATAAAAAGGATTTGGATTATTAGAAGATTTGTTTGGGATGGGATCAATGAACTTTCAATACACCTTGCCCTTTTCCGTTTACAATGCAAGCTTTCGTTTATTTCTAAATTTTCGAAACAATTGTAGCTGACAATAAGATTTATCGCGTCACGTGCGATCATTAAAAGTGATAAATCAAACTTTTTGACAGCTCCTATTATCTCAAATATTTAACAAAAAGCGAAAGCTTGGGACATACTTTTTATCTTTTTATCATTTGACTGAAAATGATGATAACATATCCAAGTAGACCAATAAGAATCATGATGATGTCATCTCCTACCAATTGAGTTTTTGAATTAGTCAAAATTGTGTCAAAATTGTGTCAAAATTGTGTCGAAATTGAGCAAGTTCCTAATCTATATAGCAATTTGTAAATCTTCTTTTTTTCAAGTTCCAAACCTAAATATCATTATATCTTCGTTTTTGATTCAACACATATTCCAAGAACCTAAAATTGACCGTTTCAAAAGTTTTTGATGGTATATTCAAAATATTTAACTCCTTTAGATTGGAATTGATTGTGCATAGATGTAGATATTTTGTAATTATACTTATCTAGTAATCGACTATCGACTATTTCCTTAAAAATACTTTTATTTGTTCCCAAATGAAATCGATCGATAACCCAGTACATTCTTGTTTGTACCGGATTACGACTTCCTATATGGATGCCAAAATAGCAACTCCAGGTTAATTAATTTTATCTTTGATCATATTAAGTGTAAGTGTCGGTACGGAATTACACATTATTTTTGACAACCTAGTGAACTAATTGCCTAGTACGCTCATGCAATACCCAATCTGTATTGGTACGAACGTCGAATCAATGTTGAATCAAACAATGGTACGTAAGTAGCAATGTCAATAGATATTTCATTGTCGAACAATAGCCTCCTAGATCTCCACCAATGATTAGTTACTTATCTATCAACTTTTAGTTATTTTGAAATGCTTAATTAGTTTTACTAATCATATTGACAAGATGGCAGTTATGATGTTGATTTGAATATTTGCAAATATCAGTTTCTAATGTTACACTTTCAGACGAAGCTTCTTACTCAACCCCACCTCCACCACCAACACCATCGACACCACCGCCACCAACACCACAACGCTGTTCTTTTATATACATATATACTCGAAACAATAAAATTTACCCTCTTTCACCCTTTTCTAGCCATGAAGTATAGAAGGGGTAGGGTGGTGTAGGTTAAGAGGGGTTGGGTGGAGTGGAATAGCACCCAGGACAGAAAGATATCTTAAGTTAAAATGCTATTACATTTATTGCCTGGTGCGTTCAACCTTTAATTAGAAATTCTACTTTTTTTATCGACAATCTTTTTTTTAATGAATCATAACTCCCCCTCTTCTGCTGCTGACGGTTTAGTGCTCGATACAATGGTGCTTTGATCGAGTTGACGAATGAATGGAATAGTTTGAGTAATAGGCTTGTGACTTATGACTTATGCAAGTATGTTATCAATGCATTGATGGTCTGTAATGAATAACGTTTAGTTTCGATCATAATCAAGTGCCAACATATAATCATCATAAGCTTAAGTTAAGACATTTTAACCCATTTTGAAGCAAATTAGTTCGAAAGTTCGAGTAGGATCTCCCAAGCAATAATTAATACTGTGTTGCCTTTTTTATTTTTTATCAAGTCAGCTATTTTTTTTTCGATTTCCGACATGCCGGTTTTTTCATAAACTCAACACCTAACCTGTTTATGCCTTTAGCCTTCATTTCGCTTTATAAAAGAATGAGTTGAGTCTTTGTCAAGTAGTCTGGTCTTAGCCACAACTAAGAAAGTTTTTTTGTGAATTATTCTTATATAGCTATCTTAATTTTTCGACTGATATTTTGGGATAGATTTATCTAAAATCTTCTAAAGTTCTGTATATTAAATCAATTTAGGGCAACATTGTACGTAAGACTTTGGTTAGATCTTATTCAATTATTTTAAGTTCGCTGATTGTACAAGACGTATTAATTACAACAATAGTTTTAATAACCAACTCACATAAATTGAATTAGATCTAACAAAAGTCTTACGTATAATGTTACCCTAAGACTTTTATAATACCACTAACGAAATGAAACTTTGTTTTCTGTTCTGGCTAATTGACTAAAATTTCCAAATATTTTTATTTAGTTTTATCATAGCGTCATAACGGATATCATATGATTTTTTCCCAAAAATTATACTTCAGTTTTAATTCAAAAAAGGAATAGTTGTAATATAAATAATACCAGGAATGTTTTATCGTTACTTATAATAATTACATATTTTCATACTATCATACTGAGACTATTACCTCTAGATAATACCTTTAGTCGACTTTTTGGTCGAATATTTATTAGTAGGAGAATTTCAACAATTTATCGAATTTTTACATTGAAGTTCTTATTTATGTTACCTTTGAATTGAAGGTGTATTAAGCTAACCGCATTCATAGAGTAGTAGTTTAACGGTCCTGTTTTGTTCATTTGCTTTCTAGTCTCTTTCAGCTAAGAACAAAATAAATGGAGAGTTATAAAGTGTGGAGGTGCTATCTCAGCGGCCCGGTCAAATTCATCCCGGTGGTCACAAATAATCACGATCACCCCGTTTTTTAAAGAAATTGTACCCCGTCAAATTTTTAGAAATAATTATGAATTTTTCCGGTCAATTTTTACTTGACCCCGGTGACTATTTACCAACTAGGGGACATCTCAAAAAGGTTTTCATATTTTTTTAATAGAAAACGTCTGATAAGCGTTTACTCCACCCCTCGTCTTAACAGACATCAATAATTCCGATTGCAACGTCATTCTACGTTACTTTAAACTGTTTTACATTTTCTACTGGAGCATTAGAGACATTGGAGAGCTACATTTTGTATTGAAGGTTTTCATCTTTTTTTTTAACAGATTACGCTCGACCACCTCCCCCGCCCCCTTAACAGACATTTTCTGTTAAAAAATATGAAAACCTTTTTGAGATGTCCCCTAAATCAAAGAAATATCTCGCTCAGGTCGGAATTTTATCTACCCCGGTCAAAACTCGATAAAATGAAAAAAAAAACCGGTGAACTTTTGGATTATACTGGAACATCTGCCATCATTCAGCTAATTATAGCAAAGCATGTCACAAAGTACATTCCAGAACAATTCAAACTAGTAAATTTCAGCTTGACAAAGAATATAGACATGAAGTTTGTCTTTTTCATCAATTGATTAGCTTAAGAAGAATGTTTCATGCTAATGATATCAGGAAAACGCTTTTCGTTGATATCATTTGAGCAAATTTTCAACGGATTTCAGAAGCTGTGTACGAAATACCAATGTGATGAAAGCTTTATATCCATTAATTTACACCGGATAAATGGTCATATAGTTCAATCTCATATGTGTAGAAAAAAAGTACGGAATTTATTGTTTTCTTATAGCATTCACCCTAAGTATAAACACAATTTACTCCTTAAGAATGCAATTTGGCTAAAATAGGCAAATTTCATGTCTTCCCTGTTTTTTATTTTCTGATGTTTATAAAAAGAGGATAGGGGAGGCGATTCAAGTTTGAAAGGAAGGAATCTGTCATTGTTATTGTTTTTAGTCAATTGTGGTTGTTTTTCAACGAAAAGTTATTTTATTATTCTTCCATACTCCTTAATGTTTTGAATTTCCTAATAAGATCAGAAATTATATTAACTGAACTGTTCTTGACCTTGGCAAGTACGAATGCTTTTTAAACCAACTATCTATATAGTTTTTCAATTTGGTTCACCTCATCCTTGATTAGTCCGAACAGAACAATTTCCAATCAACGAACGATGGGAGATTTCTTGAAGAAGGAAGCTCTTCACAATGGTCATCACTGTGGATGGAGCACAGATTTTTAAATAGTTGATTAGTGTTTTAAAAGTTTTTTGTTTTTTCTTTCTTATCAATCTCCTTAAAGATTCTAAATATTTTTGAATTTCTTTATATGGTCTGAAGTCATGGCCGACATGGCCACCTTAAGGAAAGGATAAAGATAGCCTTGTGATCAAAACTTGGTAAATATTTGAAGGACTTATGCGCATTTTTGCAGAGATATTTCACAACTTTTCAATGTCATTTTAAACACGAATACTTTCCTACCGCAATTAAACATTTTCGTGACATTTCCCAGTGAAAATTTTCAAATGTAAATGAATCGACAGGTTTATAAATGATGCATACAAAAAAGATTTATAACATCAATTGTAATAAATAAATAAATGAATAATAAGATGTACATATAGAAGAAAAACTCAGTGAATAGATTTTTATATCAAATGTTTTAATCCCGTTGCCCCTGGAGGCAATGTCAAATTAGTGTCATCAAATTGAAAGTTATGAGGAAAGGCTATTTTACTATTTTACTATTTTACCAAGCTTAGAATCTTCCTGTGGGTATACTCTTTTTTTCATATAAGAACAACTTTTAGGCAAAAATTTGGCTAAAACTAAAAATAAACAAAACTGTCTATTAAACAACAGTAAATATTTTGGCCAAAACTTCTTATCCCTCCCCTCCCACCACCACCACCACCACCACCACCACCACCGTCATTTCGCTATTTTGCTTATTTCTCCCCTGTTTTAGGGTGCTAAACAATAGATTTCTTCCTCATTTTCCAAATTTTACTTATTTATCCCCCCGGCCAAAATATTAACTGTTGCTATTAAAAGTTGTCAGAAATGCGAACAAAAAAAAGTAATTATATGGCCAAAAAAATATATGTGGTTCCGGTAACCCGACCGACCCAAAGTTTTTATACCATTTATTGCCGACCCTAACTTTTTGTTTCATATCACCACTCACAAAATATCTTTTTGGCGTAAATCTTTCTATTTTATTCCACTTATAGTTCATATTGTTTGCTATTTTTTTCTTGCACCACGACTTTTCTTGAATTTAATCGCTTATACTTGTCATTTTTTACATCCCTTTCGTTTCGTCTAATCATCACGTCACTACCGGACGTAAGGATCTTTTTATAATCACTAATTTTACCACCTGTTATAATATAATACCATAGTAAAATTCTACTTACTTTATCGAGAAACGAGAAACCTTATAAAAGCTGATAACTGATAACGTTAGCCTAATAACTGGAGTAAGAATATTTGTCTTTTTGGCAAGGAATGCGATACATGTCTATATTTCTATCATATAATAATTGTAGAAAAACGTATGAATATATGAATTTCCTTTTTAAAAAGGAGTACAAAACATAAGAAATAAATAAACTGGAAACATATAACTTATTGTTTTCATTAAACAGAAAATTGGCGATATTTTTCTTTTTCGACAAGATTTTCGAAGCGGCAAATGAAGATTTTCCAGGAGTGGGGGCAGCATTTGTTAAATCAAAATGCAAACTGTAACTTCTAATATTAAAAGAATCTTTCTGGATTAAAAGGAACTTTAATTTGGAATAGACAAAAACCGGAACACTGCTCTCTTCGTTAGACATAGTAAACATCATTTGAAAGAGAGGTTCCTCTCCGAAATGTGTCAAAACGAGGCTTCATCGCGAATAATTTATGATATGAAAGTAAAAAAGGTTTTTATCAAACACATTTCAATATCCAATTCTTTTTACTTGTTAAAGTCGTGCAAATTGTTTTTTCTTTCATATGATTAGTGCTCTGATGTCAAACCAATTTGAACAGTTATGTTAAGAATAGGAAACAAACGCACGACTTGTTATTTGATCTTGATATAATTTTTTGTTGATTCGGTGGTACGTACTTTGTCACACGTTCTCTCATAACTCAAATCAATAGATACACAAATCCATGGCCTACTGAATAACACGGCATGTTACTTTTAGATGGTTCAATATCTCAACAACGGCGCAAGATATCAACTTCCCACTTTATATTCATATTTACGAGTCCGGCTAAGGGGCCTCAGACAAATATTTATTACTTTTGGGCAAAAAATGGGCGAAAATATGGACATTTTTACACAATCCAACTAAAAAATGCAAAAAATGTTCTTAAGACAGTTAGGTATTAATTATACCAAGAGGTTATATATGGACTAAAGTATACGTTACGATAGTGTAGTAAACTACATTTTGATCGTTGACACGACGATTCAGCAATTGTCAATATTTTCTTTGATGCTAAATCCTTACTCCGCAAAATTTAATCTATCAAAAAATAAAGTTAATTGCTTTTTTATGAATCAAATATTTGTACGGAATTCCTTGTAGGTGGTTTTGACTGTAATTCGCGAAACTACAACACGAATTTGCGAATTGGCTTAAAAAGGCAAATATTTAATATACCTTATTGAATGGAAGTTTATTCATTCATAATTGAATCTTTAACGAAGTATAATACTGCATTGCGTTTAGAAATCATCTTCCTAATTTCAGCTCAGCAGATGATGACAAATAAATCAATAAAGTTGTAAGAATAAGCTTGGGATGGGCAACAAAAACATTATCCAAAAAAACCCGCATAATGTTTGTTGTGAATTGAAATTTGATTGGCCTAATTCGAAAAACCACTACCAACTAGCAAAAAGTTTAATGCGCCTTCATGAATAGAAGTTGGTTCAGTTTTCACCATTATCTTATTTGTGTACTTCGACCATACACTGTTTGAAAAATTGAACTCAAATATAAACATTTTTGATAGCTACATTGTCTTGTGTTCATGTCTGAGTTCGTTTTCTTTAGTATTATATGCCAAACCTACTACGCCCGGGTTTTTGAGAGTTTTCATTTTACTTTTTCTCAGATATTAGAAGAAAATAAATTAGATTTAATCTTTTACTTGCTAGGATTTTGTGTCCTCAAGTTTCAGGAACAGTCCACACACGTTTCAAAATATGATTGTGATAACCTTAAGTGTTGAAAGATCTTCATATAGATTTGATACTCAAAACACAATGTCTCTCTTCAACCAATAACTGAACTCTTTTTATTAGCATATTGAGGCTGAAAGGTCCAAAGATTTAGGCATATTATAAACATATTAAGCCTAATCTCAATTTTTGGCACCGCCAAAATGGTAGCTGTGGTAGCCATAGTAGCTATTCTTCTATTTCTTCATTTTTGATAAAAAAGGCGCTTCTTGTGATATAAAGATCAATTTGGTCCTTGCAACTTCTTGTATTATGTCCAGTTATAGTTCTTGTTTTCAATTTTCTGATACACACTGTAGCTAGCATTTTGACGGTACTAAAACTTTTAGTTGGAAAGGTGTCGGACCGAGGAATATTTCTCACATGAGCCCACTCTCAGATATGAGAATTTAAGCGCTGATGATCTATAAAAAAACAACGATTAATGGGAGAATTTTTAATGAAAAATTTAATTTAGTCAAGTTTAAATCTGACTGGATCCACCCCTGTGTATATGTACATGAAGCTTAATGATATTTTCTTCAAATAATCTAAGCATATTGATACTGAGCCAAAAATACATGATGTATACATGATAGAAGAAGAGTCAACATTCCTTCAGAAGAATAACACTAACTGCCTATATGACATGTATATTAGGCTTCAGTCATTAGCTGATCTGAGGCGTCAATCCACCGAAAGGCGAACGAGATTTCATAAAGCTTTCCAAAGAAACAATAAAATTTCGAGAAAAGGTGTACGAGATTTTTGTTTAGAGATTCACTCCTAGAGCTGTTTCATTAATTTTGAAATGCTGGTAGAATGCAATAGTTGTTGCCAGCAAAAGTGAATGAAAAATCATGCGAACATATAATTTATCAAGAAATAAAATAAAAATTAAAAAAAAAACTTTCATTGCAAATCTCACTTTGTTCAAAACTGCGATGTTCTTGCAAACAAATGCAAATAAAGAAAAACCAACATGGAGCAGATGAAAACCAATTCTTTGTCTTTGACTCATTTTATTTGGAAAGCAAAAATAAAATTTTTATAGGTGAGGGGTCGGTCAAAGTTCGACTACCCCAGGGATAACGGACTTTGTCTGTTAGGGGGAGGGAGGGGGGGGATCAAAGTGCAAGCCGTTATATAAAATGCAAATTGGAAATGGTGATCGAACTTTTCAAGAAACAAAAAAATACAATGCATAGAACATGTTTATTTATGAGGCCAATGTCCCCCGTGCCCCCTCTCAGCTACGAACCGGTCCTGTCATGAAAGGTCACTTTTGACCATTTATATCGAGTAAAATTCTTTGATGAAAGTTGGCCAGATATAAAACATTTATCAACTTTCTTAGGATTTTTGATATCTTTCCTGTATATATATACTTTCTTATTGACGACTTTCTTATCAAAAAGGCGTGTACCTCATAGAGAAGACTTTACCTTGCCATCATCTGAAATAAACTCACCTCG
>JAUKPT010001058.1:0-16577 GCA_032273505.1 Nanomia bijuga
TATCTACTATCTGCATTTTTATGCGCATGCGAGTTTAAAACATTTGAACGGGCGAGCGAAAACAGAAAAAACAATACGGCAAAAGAAGAGTAAAATAATGATATTTTTTAGAAAATTTCTGAAAATCGCAAAAAAAAAATAATTGAGAATTGTAAAAGGTTTTCTTAGAAAGACTTAATTTTGAGATAATTTTTTATTTATCTGCATGCAGATACATAAGAACTTCGAGATGAAAATGAATGAGAGATGTTTCTCCTTTAGTTAGATAAATAATAAAAGGTATTATCAAAAGAAAAATTTGTAAAAAATTTCTTTGCAAATGAGCAGCTGAGTTTGCACGTTGTTAGAGAGGCTTTTTATAAGACGATATATATTGATTCATTTTTTCTTCCTTTATGTAAGGTAAAATTCGTACTGAAGTTGCTGACAAATACAAAAATGTATTGGTGTTCTTTTTTATTTGCGAAGTAATAAAGTTGCATTCGAATTTCACAAATTTGAAAAATGATAAAACAGTTGTTAATAAGATATAATGAGTGCTACAAACAAGTAAAAACACATAACACACACTCAGGAAAAAGAACAAACCATTTTGTTCTCCTAATCTTACTCTCTTGATCATAAATTTACATGATAACAAAGACGTTCAAAAGTAAAAATTGCTGCCAATTTTAGTAACTATCTTAACAAAGAATGAAAAAAGATGGTGTATAGCCAAAAATAGCAATATCAATTTACAGAAATGACAACTGTGATATTTGATTACCATTTTTGGCAATAAAAATTAAATAAAGAAATAAATCATAGTAGTCAATATCAAACAATTTCTTAAATATTTGCTGCCATGTGAATGAATTAAACTATTAAACGACTAATTGAATGTTTTTGACAAGTCGTTTTATTTTCATACATATACCTGCATATACAGCAATTAATTTATAAAAAAATCGTTGCCATATTCAGCGATAATATTCTTTTCAATTTCAAATAACATAGATAACCAAATTTACTCTAGATCTGTTGTCAATGATTTATTAGTGGAAATGGCCCCTCTTGATATTAAGTCCTTCATTAAGAAAGAATAACAAATTACAGAACATGTACATTTCAATTGAATTACGTATCAGAAAGTTGAAAAATAAAGACTTTTGTGCTAATTTTTCACGAACTTTCTATTGTGAAAAATAAACATTCTTATTTTTATGTGTGTTTACGAATAATTGAATATCTCACGATTGGTTTGATATTTTTTAACTAAAATATCTTGAGTTGTGTTGATAATGCTTCATATGGTAGCTGACGAAACACTAGGTGGAAGTTAAGCCATTTGCCTCGATAAGCACGTAAAGAGCTTTACATGGCTGTTCCATCATAAGTGCAAACCATCAACCATTAACCATTATGCTTTTTTAACTCGGTAACTTTACTGGAACATGGGGCCAAATTACCCCCTCCCTCTCTGTAGATCATTGAAAATATAGGATTCCATACAGAGAGTTAATTAAACCCAACAATATGATTGTTAAGTAATAATTATCTAATAGCCCTTTTATGTATTCATAGAGGTTAATAAAGGTTTTATAAAGGTTTTTCGGCCCTAGATATCAGACATCATAATGAAATCCATAAAAAAGTTTCTTCAGAGTTTCACAAAAATAGATATTCTCTCTTCTAAGAGGGGCGAGGGCGACACCCACGTAAATGCTCCAAAGATTATTGAATAAAACTAATATCGAATGTAGTAGTCATACAAACCTGATGCCCGATAAATGTCTTGCAAACATCTTTGTAAGTATTTTGAGCGTTCTCACAGTACTCTGGTTTCCATAACAACACCTTATTAAAAACAGTGCCAACAGCCACAACAATATCATCTTGAAAGAATGAAAAAGAAGCAGAATATCTATGTTCCAGTTAAGATCATAATAAATCTATTTCACTCTTTCCTTTATCACATAACAAAGCAAAAGAAGGCGAATGTGGCTGCGTGTAACTGTTTACAAGAAATCTTGAAGAGGAATTCAGAAATAACTTTAGACAGAATACCAGGAATGACTTCTTGGTACATTTTCCATTAGTCGATATTCTGGCCAAGGAAGTTGTTTACCCACTCCACCCCCCCCCACACACACACACACACTTTTGGAAAAAATGTTTTCTTCCCAAATTTTTTGTGCCATTTTCATAAATTTTACAATATGCGCTAAAAATGCTACAAAATATGCCCTAAAAAATTTTCTTTTTGCCCAGGAGCTGTTTTCTTCTGGGGGGTGGGTCTGGCCAGAATATTGACTAGTGATATTAGTTTGGTACAACGATGAAACCATGAAACGGCTTTTTCTGAAAAACTAGGGTAAACAAGAATAAACTCTTAATCAAGATAAGATTTGAAGTGGGTAATAATTTCTAATCAAACTTCTAACCTCCACCAAACTGAAAGTAGATCATAATTGGAACAGTTCATCTGTTATTAAAGATATAATAGAAGTAAAAAAGGATACAATATGCATTGTTGTTGGCAACTTGATACAACAGAAGTCTTCTGATGAAAAGGATTCCAATACAATACAGTGTTATAAGATGTAATTAACAACATTGATTCTTTTGTCAACCAGTGTGCGTCCCATAACCAAGCCCGGAAAACCTTCTCCTCGCACACAGGTTGGACTCTAAAACATAAATAAAGATAATAATTGAAATGTGCTACCAATGTAAACATAACCAACGATGTAGGTATCATAAGGATAAAGATGGGGGAGTTTGCTCTGGCCTGCTCTGGGCTTTTAACTACTTTTTTTCATAATAAGTCATTGAAAGAAAGCTAGAAGTAAAAACTTTGCATTCATCTAGAATTTTCTACTGTGTTATTGCCAGGAATCAAGATTAATGTTTAGATAGTGTAGAAAGTATCCTTCAGTTTAACTTTCTTTTTGCATTTTTAAGAATGTTATATTTGAATAACCAATATCAGATTTCGGACTGATATTATTACCAATTAACAAAAAACTATTACATCTAAGTGATTAGATTGCATTCCAATTCAATTAGAACATAAACAAAGTGATACAAAAAAATGAAAGTAGTTGATTATTATATTGACATGGTTGTCAGCCATAAAACACTTACTCATATGTATCACCTACGTTTTGGAGACGGATTAATCGAACATGTTTTCCTCCGATGACTAACCATAACCCAGGAGAATCTGTACACTCTAAAAAAATCATTATTTTAATTTTTAAATCAATATCTTAATAAATATATAACTTTATTCTTATCCTTTATCCTTATCATAAACAAAATATACCTTGCTTTGCACGAAGAACAATGAAAAACGTTGAACGGTTTATTTTGAGAAAACTTCGGGAAAAAATAATGTTTTGAGGAAACATGACAAGAAAACCTTTTCGCTGGCTTGATATTCAAAAAAGTGAAGAAATATCAAACAATTGAAACCTTGAAATGATAAAATATATTGTTTAAGTTTTTCCAGTATTAGTCCGACTAAAGTGAATATCAAAACAAGTGAAACCTTAGTAACCTTAATATGGAATAATCGGCAATTTCTATCCAATGATCCAACTGAGTTGAATTTTTAGTCATTTTCTTTTTCCTAAACTTCTAAGAGTTAATCAAATGGCCTATTCTACAAAACATAACACCCTAATCATGGTAGCAGCCTTCCTTCAGACCTAAAATTTTCAGACCAACTAAATTGCGGATCACCTCTTAACCCTATCTGACCCGGGCTTTTTTAAAGGTTTTTGATAAAAAAAAAACGCGTGTTTGAAGATAGAATATTTAAATACTTCTTTGTTACGCACCACAAGCTTCCTGGAACTTGCCTGTACTTCAGCTAAAGTCTCCTCCTTCTACTGGACCTCTTCGAAGTCATTTCCCAAAATAATTTTTTTTTTCCTCGTTTAAGTCAATTTTTACAATAATAACGAAAGGAAGAACACAGGAGCACCCCCTCTCCCGGGTCAGATAGGGTTAAAAAAGTGTGTGAGTAAGTTTGCAACAGCAGATATTTTGTTGTTGTGCAATGACACATATTCCTGTATGATAAGTGTGTGTGTGGGGGGAGGGGGGGCTTCAGAACCTAGAATTTAAGGGAGCCTAAACACCCCCAAATGATGCCATGCTGTGATGATCTACCTTTTCCCTGCTTTCATGCTCAGAAAAGATCAACACAAAAAAATGAAAGTGTTTTAGATACTAGAACTACATAAAAAGATCTCTGCAATGTTGCATAGGTTTGACAGGTTGGTCGGATTTATTTCTAACTTTTTTATCTTATTTTATTTTCTCCTTTTGACTGAAATGGAGAAACCTGAGAAACCGGTACGGCCTGCGACCTGGTTTTCAGGGCATACGTATGTCTGAATTGTAGGAAACAGGTCCACATCAAAAGTGTAGCTGTCTCTAAATATTTTAGAAGACTCTTGGTATATCGGTCGCTGAATTTTTTTAACAAATAACATATTTGCGTCTAAAGCCGACGCAAATAAGTGACAACAAAAAGTTTTGGCTAACAGTCAAACTGCAAACTACAAACACCATAACTCTTGTTGAAAATACTCAAATAATATCTGATGATCAAACTAGCTCAAATTTTTAACAATTTCTTTAGCAATGCAGTAAAAGATCTTAATATTCCTTATGTTAAACCATTTGTTCCTAAAAGTTCTACTATGACTCATTCAAATCCTGTGACTGATGCAATAAAAAAAAGAGTGCTAGAAAAATGCTAAAATTTGCTAAAAATTAAGCTTATTTTTGCCAAAAAAGCTTTTTATGCTTTTGCACAGAATATTCACTGATGGTAAAAAGTTAAGTGTCTGTTGTCTGTTGTTTTTCTAATGCCCCTACCACACGACCTATAGTTCAACAGAAACATGTCACTAGAGAAATGTTTTATTCAATACAATCATTCACATTATTTAAATTATTCAAATCATTGAATATAAACTCATAATAGTATTTTATCTATAATAAATTATCATAAACTTATTAAGAGATGTTGTTATACATGATTTTTTTTTCCTTGACAAATCTTTTTTTAAAGTTTACAAAAATGGCCGTGCAATTGTAATATACATTCAATTTTTTTAGTTTTACATTGTTTTTGAATTCAAGGTAAGAAAGATATTAAGCAATTATTTTTCATTTAGTCATTGTTCGCAAAAAAAAAATAATAGACACGTTTTCTAGGAAGAGGATATCTTGTTTTTTATGACCACCGTGTAAAAGTAAAATGTGAATATGGTTGAATGCAGTGACCATTTTTGTTTGCTGGCTTTAGATTTTAAAACATTGAAACACATAATATAGTTTTCTCAAGTTCATCAGTTTCCATTTATAAATATTTTATGATATTTTGTGATTTGTCACAGTTTCAGGGGAAATTGCTTTTTTTTTAAATTTTCTTGAGAATAATACTAGATCTAGATAATATTTTTTTTGTATTAAATATTATTATTGTTTTTTGAACTTAAAGTTTTGAAATTAAAAATAATCAATATTAGTCTTACCTTTCATTTTACGTATCATTTTCGTTATGTTCTTCTTCTTTTATTTTCTACAAAGTTCGTAGCCCCCAGATCCTTTTCCTGCTTTCATTTGGTGAAAAAATCAGCTAAATCTGATGTAAATTGACGCTTTTATCGCATAAAGTTACAAAGTCTTTCATCTATTTTGAAATATACTTAAGTATGTTTTGAACACTTTTTTCAAAACTCTTATTTTAGTTATGTCGGCAGTAGAATTAGATTATTATGACCTTATTATGATTCATGCCTTGAAGCTAAGGGATTGTCTTCAAGTTTGGCAAATTTGCCCTTCGATTGGTTTAAAGTTACATCATAATTCAGATCGAATTGGTTCACTCAGACTTGTTATCATAAGTGTTAGTTCTAGCAGAATACAAAATTAGCCTTTGGAATCTGCCTCAGCAATCAGCAATTGCCTAGTTAAATGCCGAGGGTAAAAGTAATATCCCCAGCAAACAAATGCTGAGGACCATTTTATTACTTTTTTTTATTTCAATTGCTATTATTTCATTTTTCAACTTTCTCTTATTTCTTCCCCCATTCAAACATTATTTTGCCGATCCTTTTGATATCATCTGTCCTGTAAAGCATGTCCATACATTTAGTTACTCTTCTCATCTTTTTTTGTACCCAAAAATCTTTCTTCAAACGTTCTTGCAGAGGGATTGCTGCAGGTTGCAAGTGATGACATTTTGAACTGAACCAATTTGTAGAAAATCCCTTACAACAAATAACTCAATAATTAAGCTTTAATTTTCATGATATGAGAATTTAACTGCTGAATATTATTTCATGTAAAGAAACTGGTTTTCAAGAGAAAGTTGGGTGAAAAATATTGTTTTTTATACAATTTAAGCTGAACCTAGTCCATTGATTTGCATATGCTTAATGTTGTTTTTTTAATTTCTTGACATAAATTTTCTGTTTTCTTATAATTCAAGGAGGATTTAGTTTGATGTTACATGGTTATTTGAACACAAAGGTAATAAAGCCAGATTTTTGAAAACAGTTTTTTTTGAAAATAGTTTCATTACTTGAAATTAAGTTGTTTTTAGGGGAAAATTTCAATTCATTTTACTCAACTGTTTTAAATATTATTAAAAATATTAATGATTGGCCTCAACCAATAAGGAATTGTCTCAAAATTATGGTTAATTCAATCTTTTGATTGGTATGAAATTACATCATCAAGATTCTGATTGTTCATGTAGAAATTTTTTCTTGATTTTTGATTTTAACAAAACATCATAATTGAACCAATAAGCTTGTTACTGTAATCTAACCAATCAAACTGCTAAAATAGCCATCCCTATCAAAATTGATGTTTTTTTATTATCTGATGAAGCTTTTCCTTTTTCCTCTGAGTGAATGATTTCCTGCAAATTTGCCATTTGATTTGCTAAAACTAAATGTTGAAACTTATGATAAAATTCATAAGTAAGCCAATCAAAATCTTGGAGATGTAATTTTCAACCAACGAAATAAAAAATCTGCCTACAATAGGGGTAGGTGCTGATTAATTAATTTATTTATTAATGAAATACAATTTACAAATGGCCTCTATATATTGATGAAAATATTTATACTATTCTTGTGATGTTCAGCCAGTGCTTGTCTAATATTTTGCACCGAAAAGTTGCATCAATTATTTTGGCATTAGACGTAGCGAGATAGTGTTCGACCGAGCGATGCAAGGGAAATTCCAACTTTAAACACCAGAAACCTAAGACTTGGGGATGGAATTAAAAATATATTTTTACATTTCTTTCTGTTTTTTTATGTAAACCTGAAATCTTTTTTTGGGGTCTTGGTAGAATTCCGTCTCCATTTTGTTTTTTGGCTATATAGCCAAATTCAGCTAGATACTAAAAAATATTTTGAATGTATCAGATTTTTTAATTATGTTGCGCACCTTTTAGAAACTTTCGCGCACGTCTGAGATTTGCCTTGTGTCTTTCTTCAACTTTTTGACCACTAAATAGTTCGGAACAAGCAAAATCATTTTGTAACGGCCTATAAAACTGTGTTTTCTAGCTAAATTCGATACCCTTGAGGTCAGTTGTTCTTCTTGAAAGGAGGCGGTATGGTGTTCGGATCGTAAAAAAGTGTTTATAGACTTCAATCATAATATCTCCTCTTATTCAAAACTTTAATTTTAAGTTTTCCATGATTCAATGTTTTCTTTTTAATTTTCTTTATGGTAGGTAGGCTAAATATTGACTTAGCTTTAATTGTATTTGATGTAGATAGAGGAGGATCGTCATTTCTCATTACATTGTGTAGGCTCTAAAGAAATTTTATTTACTTGTGCTTTATCTTGTACAAATACAATAGATTAATTTTTCTACGTGAGAGCATTACTTATAATCTTCTACCTCCAATATTTGATTAGATTTACTGCTAGCAATTATGTACTTTGTGATGTCAGACATTTTTTCAGGTCAGCTCTAAAACATTGTCTAGAAATTATCGGTAAATTTGCCTTTTAATTGGTTGAAAGTTTGATCATCAAAAATCTTATTGGTTGATTTCGATTTGTCAGCATTTAATATTTTGTTAAAATTAAAACTCGTGATAAAATTAGTGAGCCGATCGAAATCTTCAACCAATGAAATAATAAATTTAAACTTACAATTTGGAAAAAACCCTTACATGCTGTTGTCCATGGTTACTGCATCATTCACTCAAATTTCGTCAGACTATAAAGCTTTTGGGTCGGAAAATGAAATTTACAGCTGGGTAATAATGCATAAAATACTAATATTGGGAATTTAGGGGAATTTAGATGAAATCTGAAATTTAAGCTGGGGAATTTCCCAATTCCCCGTGTCTTATTTGACCCCATTGCATTGGATTTAAAAAAAAGAATATTTTTATCTCAGTCAAGTTCTATGAGTCAGATTGTTGCTGATAATGTGATCAGAAGAACCATTTTTATTCAATTTTAGCCCTCGATCAACAACAATCAATCTTCTAAATGCTCTTTTCTGATTGCTTAGAAAAGAAATAATCATCCAGTAGATCTTTTAATCATCTATTCTAAATGATGAATATAAATTCTAGGTCAATTCTAGGCATCTAAAAGACGGCGACGTGCAAATCAATTTTGCAAAACTAAACTATATTTCTTAGGTCTAATTTTACCCGCTTGAATGTGACGTTTGCTGGAAGAGGGGGTGTATTTTTTTATTTTAACGTCACGATGACGTTAAGTTTTGCAAAACAGATTAGTGCTTCGTTCCTAACGATGCGATGTTTTGTTTAAATCCAAAATGAACCAAATGATAATGCAATTTCAAGCCAATCAAAATATTGAATTACCCATAATTTGGCGACAACCTTTAACCTGAATGTGCATAGGGCATTGATTTTTGCTTCTATATGTCATTAAGACCATGGCATTGTCTTAACGATATGAATTATGCAGAATTTATTTGGTAATGATCTGATGAAATGTTTACAAATTCTACCGTCTCTCACAGAGGAAGCCTGTCAATTTCCTTGATACCTTGACTCGACTCAATAAGGGTGGTACTAAAAAAGAAAATATTCCTTTCAAACAAATTTATAATAAGACCAAGAAACGTATCGATTTGAATAATTCAATGATAAGTACATTGATTAGATGATATAAAGTCATTTAAATGACGGCATATTTCAATAATTTATAGTCAATTGTGACTACTCAATCAGCGTAACTTTCAAGTGGTTTCATTACCTTCATAAAAAGTGCAATCCTTATTTAAGATTTCATTACCATAGTTGGGTTAGTTTGTTTATTTGTTTGCTATATAATTGAGACATTTAACACATATAAATTCTTCTTAAACACATTTTCATCTCATCAAAGAAATATCAAGAAATAAAGGTACTACGTTTTTTATATGAGGCCTTTAAAAAAAACATTTTTTTATGTTGATATTTTTATCTTAAGTTATAGCTGGATTTCTTTTTGCAGGCAAGCTGAAATAATATTGTGAAATTTCAAAGATATCGGGAGAAGAAATCCAAAATGTCACATCATGAAAAAGATAAATATTATTCTTAAGGAAAATTCAAGATGAAGCATATTCTTAACTTTTTTCCCAATTTCACCTTAATTATTCTTATAAAGTATATTCTTGTAAAAAAAAAGCGTGTATCATAGTCGAATCTTTGATTCCGTTACGAAACTTACGAATGTTTGTTGTTGCTGTCAGGAAATATTTTCTTCGATTATTTTTATATCTTGAATGTATTTTTGGAGGGAGAGTTGATGACTGGTTATATAACATCAAGTATAGGTTATATAACAATTATGACGTAATCCTATCACTGAGAGTGATGTAAATTTGTTTTTATATAAGCATATTTCTTTCGCAGATCAAATCTCGGGGGTCCCCACGGGGGTCCATATCAGAATGGCTTAAGAAATGGCAAATCCGAGCCTGCATATGCTTATAAATGTTATGCTTTTATAAAACAACAGGTGAGACTGACTTTACTTCTGAATTTTAGTGAAGTAGTAAATCACTAATAATTACCTTACTTTTTTTTATAAAAGACAATAGTTACACTAGATGACTCATCAAATTATATTGATTAATCATATCAAATTGAATTGAATTTATATAACCGAACATTACCATTGTCACACTAGATAAATTCAATTAAGATTGATATAATTAATTCATAGTATTTCAATAATCTTCTAGTGTGACATGGTCTATAAAGGCAATGGGTTGGAATTTGTGACATATTTTCAGTATTATATTATATTTCGGAAAATAATAAATTTGCTTATTTACATTTTTATTTGATTACGCTGAAGATATAAACAGTGACGCACATTGAACAAATTGCTGGGGGAGGGGAGGGGGTTAATGATATACCTTGACTGACTATAAGTTTAAAAAAACAGAGTGTAAATTATGTAAAAATAAGTTGCACCGATTTTGTATTGAGTAAAAAACAAACCATAAAACAAACTTATTAAAGAAAAAAAAATGATTAAATCTAGAGAGTTTACAAATCTTTATAACGCAAATTCAAGATGACGATAAACTTAGCATATTCTTAACTTTTTGGCAAATTTTCCCCTTTAGCTAACTTCGAAAGAGATTGATACCTCACTATCTTTCTTTAAATTTTGTCCAGCTTGGATGTGTACAATGGAAAAATCTTGCTTGTCGTTGGGCCTTGAAAAATCCAATTACATAATATTGAAGTTACATCACTTAGCTGTGTTAAGATATTAAAACTAGGACTCACCACATTTTCCCTTTATCAATTATTCATCTTGAATTATACATCTTATCTTCCTCTCTTTCTCAGAAAATGTATTTTTATGGCATAATTAGTTTTGTTTTGTTGATCGGTATAGACATCTAGTAGTATTGTAGAAATGGTATTTGCCATTTGATTGGTTGAAAATTCCATCATCAAGAATCTGATTTGTTGATTTTAAATTTTCACCTTCTGATATTGTTTTAGAAGTAAAACTCATAGAATACTTAAGTGAACAAATCAGTTTCTTCATGATGTAAATGTTCAACCTTTCAAACAGCAAATTTACCCAAAACATTCTTCGTGTATTATACTTGGTTTCTGTTTCACAACTTAGTTAAGGTTTTTATTTCATTGGATGAAAATTACATCTTGACAATTTTGATTGGCTCATTTACGAGTTTTATCATGACTTTTAACAAAATGTCAAATCATATTTTGTATGGTTTTAATTTTTGAAAAGTTATTAAGATGTTTGATACTTAACTTAACACTTATTTGTTATTGTCCTATGATAACCGGTAACAAGGAAGGAAAGTCAAAATTTGCATTTCTGGTTTTAATTTATGACAAGGAGGGACCAACGTTTGGGAGTAATCTTGATCATGATCAAACATTTGATCATTGTTTCCTCTTCCCCGTAAGTATAAGGATTTTCTGGGCCCTTAAAATCAGGCATGATAAATGTTCAGGTTTAAACCTGATTTCAGTTTTTTTTTAGGATCAAGGTTATTAAGAAAATACTACCAGAGTAAGCCATTTTGGCCCATTTGAAAGTGAAAAATTCAGCCCCACCAGACCCCCCAGGTGAAAATACCTCGCTTCGCTCGTTTCCAGACCACCGCTACCTTATGCGTAATTTTCAGGGGTTTTCTTCAACATCCACTCGCATGCCTGCCTAATACCAGAAATAGAATAAACAAACTTATTTTTAGTCACTCTTTATACGATTAGTAAAGAGAAGGTTGTTTTGGGATGGGTAATTACTAACCTACTTACTAACTGGGTCCAAAGTCCCCTTCATCACACTGTAGTCATGATTGTGTTTTAATATTAGGTTCATTCTTTTTTTCTTCGTTCATCTTAGGGGCTCTAACACCTGCTTTATAATGTTGGCAGTGTTATCCGATGGGCTATTTATCCGATGGGCATCGATGGGCTATTTTCTTTTTTTATGAATGTGCGCTTTTTAACGAGGGAATTTGTTTTCAGATTATAAAACCTATAAATTCTCAAGGTTATTTCCTCAGTTTTCTTGTCATATTTCCTTTTTCTAATTGTTTATTTCTTTCAACATCATACAGAATTGGAAGTAGGAATAATTGAACATCGTATATAAGTCGAACATTTCTTCCACTGTAGTCTACAAGGATAGTTTTTTCCCAGGCTTATGGAAATTGTATCTTGAGGCCTTCTCTATCCCATCCACCCCTATAAAACCCCTACCCCAGGACACCATGTGGACAATCCTCCTATAGGAAAGAGTTGATAAATGTTAAGTAATGCATTTATTTTTATAGTATTAGACTAGTTTTAAGATTAGAGAATCATTAAAGGCTTATAGTATACAGAACAGACTGCGCCGATTTATACACTTTTTTTGCGCGTACGCGCACAGGGGTTTGTGAATAAGCGAGCTTAAAAATTATACGCGAACGTATTGTTCATAACAGAAATCTTATAATTTGTACGTGCATAAGAACGCGCGTACAAAATAAACACGCTAGCGTACTAAAAATACGCTAGCGTACTAAAAATAACCAAAAATACGCGCGTTCGCTCGTATGCGTAGCGTACGCGCAAAAAAGTGTATAGTTCGGCGCAGTCTGTACTGTAGTACGTCTTCTTAGGGATTGATGGTCAGAAAGACATGTTGGATATCAGTCTGACCATAATCTCTAAGAAGATATATACTATACTATAAGCCAACTGATTTTCGACCCACCGAGGTTGCTCCTATAAATTCACCCTCGTATGTACGTACGTGTGGGTTCACTAATTGGCTGCTCGTTTAATCTTAAAACCTTAAACTAGTCTAATACTATAAGCCAACAGATTTTTTAACCTGAAAAACTAAGTGTCATGAATATCATATTTCGTTATGCAACATAGCACTTCTTATGTTAGTCAACAGCATACGACCAGGTACAAGTGTGTTACATAAAGGATTGACATTTTTTACATTTTCATGCATGGACGTGTTCACGGCAACCTCTGGTTTTATCGAGTCCTTGCATCGAATTTTTTGATCTTATTTGTATCTACTTTTTTTTTATTTCCTTAATAAAGAAAACAAAAAAAAACTTTAAAAAAACATCATAATGAGACATTTTGAAATAAAACAATCAGAATCTTCATAATGTAATATGCAACAAACCAGTAGTCACATCCCCCACCTTTTTTAAACCCCAGAAATTTCGGAAAATTGCCTCCCCAACTTTGCACTTTTTGATGAAGGTCCATTCCCCCTTAAAAAGCTGAGAGGTGGGAATAGAAACTATGACACAATTTTTCTAGTCGAAATAGCAACTATGTTATGTTGGTGATACATATTTTCATCATTTCCTTCCCCACCTTGGAATCATATGATTTATCATGAGATCCATCGTAAACGAATACATAAACATTTATAGAAGAACTTATTGAGTTGATTCATGAATACTTAATCTATTTTTGTTAGCACGTAGATGTCGTGTTTACCTGTTGAAAAACTTTAGTTGTATATTTTATACAGCCTTAAAAAAGATTTAATTCAAATGACGAAGGTATATCACTATCACTATCAGAAGAACAAACATTTTCTGGTTGTCATGGGCTCTATATTTTCTGTTTGGTGTTTTTTTTAACAGTCTAATTCTGTACATGAAGACAAGGGAAAAAACCTTCCAAATTCGGTATTATGATATCTTTTCTCATTCTGATTGTATACTGTATTTTGTCTAATCTTTTGTGTCGTGTTTACCTGTTGAAAAACTTTAGTTGTATATTTTATACAGCCTTAAAAAAGATTTAATTGTACGAAGGTATAACACTATCACTATCAGAAGAACAAACATTTTCTGGTTGCCATGGGCTCTATATTTTCTGTTTGGTTTTTTTAAAGTTTAATTTTTTATATGATGACAAGGGTAAAAACCATACTCCTATGGTAAAAACCTTCTAAATTCGGGATTAGGGCTTTCGTGACAAACCGTTACGGAATTTCGGTAGGGGGATAGGGCCTGTCCGTTACGTAACGGCAAAAAAGAAAATATTTTCGTTTTTTACAGAGCATTTAAATTCATAAAGAAAACAAATAATTTATTTCAAAATACTGTATACTCGCAGCCATAAGTGCATGTACGTGTAAGTGAATGGTGAGAAATCGCGTTTATAAGTACATGTACTAAAATTGTATCCCGTGTGGTTTGTGTATATGTATAACTAAGTGTGTGGGTTGTTAAGTGTCTCGAGTAAATCGTTACCATAAATCGTTACTTTACGAAAGGGGGGGGGGGTAGGATGATCGTTATGTGGCGTGATATGGGGGAGGAGCAAAAAATAGCAATTGTTGACTTACCTTATGACCTTATTCTGATTGTTTTACGGTATTGTATTTGTGTCCAATCTTTTATTTTATGTTACTATATTTAGAAAATTAAAAACAATATGTAGAATTATGAGTAGGCATTGAAAAATGTGAAATGTATAGACTTCTATCAAAGTATGTAGGTGTGTCGAAGACAGTTAGGGAAAATGAGCTTTTGAGCCCAGTGGCGTCATGAAAATATCTTTGAGCGTTTATAAAAAGACGAACGGGTAAAGGCTTTGAGCTATGTTTTTTTTCTAGTTTTAATGAGATCTTTAAAATATCAAAAAGACAAAATTTAGTACGTTTCCTCTTTAACTAAGAACATACCGTAAATCCTCAAATAAACGCCTCCCTTCTTTTTAACGCCTTCCTCTAATAAACACCCCCTTAAAAGCAAAATAATAAATAAACGCCTCCCTCTTATTAAAGCCCCTCTTATTAACGCCCCCTAAGGAGGGGTGTTTATTAGAAATATTACATTTAAGATGCCAATGTGTCTTTCAATCTTCTTGATTCGGAAGCTGATGATGACGATTTTGTCCATGTTGTATATTACAATATAATGTAATGTGTGGTGTTGTGTTTTCAGGAAAAAATATCAAACTGAAGTCTTTCAATTTATGAATAAACGCCTCCCTCTTAATAACGCCTCCCTCTAATGGACGCCCCCCTCTGATCGAAAATTTTAAATAAATGCCCGGAATGTTTATTTGGGGATTTATGGTAGTACTTTTGAATGGAAAACCCTCGTTCATTATAGCTGTGAGCAACTTAAAATCATATGTAAAGAACAAAAAGGTTTCCCAAAAACATTTTCTTTTATAAAATACTTCCAAATTTTGTTGTTGCAGAGTAATCTCTAAAAGCAGCGGTTTATAGAGAAAAAGAAAACTTTGAGTAATTGCAAACTGCTGAAAAAGAAGTTCAACTAAGTAAGTAATTTTCGGCAATGTATGTACACACTCATCATTCAGCTAACGAATGAGTCGAAACTCAAAAACATTCGAATGTCGCTTTTAATCAATTCAATAGTCTTTAGTGTAACGGGCAAAACCAATGAGATAAAACAAGAGTACTCTCGATCTTGAGAGAGGACCCCAGTAATGCAGAAGATGTAGACGAGAATCTCTCGAGATTCAGTGGAACCTGGATGACAAAAGGGTAATGGGTAGTGGAAAATATTTGATGAATGTTGAGGGGGTTTTGGTAAGGTACTAAGTCCGTGGAAGATATATTGGTACGAATTACCATTGGGTGGATGGTTGTCGCGGTAATAATGAATGACTCCCTTTTTCTAGGGCTAGAATTTTGCGCCTTTGAAGAACATCGAGAATTTGCAACAAGAATATAGAGCATTGTCAAGGACATTATTTCATGATAATTTTTTGAAATTTCCCTTATTTAGAAGAACATTCGATTTAGTCAGGGTACTAGTGCTAATTTTGGCAGCCAAGTGGTACTGAATCTTTTGCAATACAAAACTCTTAACGCAATATGCCATATTTGGGGTACACAAGCCATTTCAGTACCCTAGGGTTCTAACTTCATGATGGATTTTTTTTTTTTTGTGGGGGGGGGGGGCGCGGGAGTGGCGTTTGAGGAGAATAAACCTCGGGTTGTTCCACAGACTTTCTCCAGTGGCGGACCTGACAACCCCGAAAGTTTACCAATGTTTCATAGTTTGGAGAAGGGTCCACCCTAAAAAATCAAAACCACCCTAGATAGAGAATTCCCCCCTAAATCTTCATTGGCCAGATCCTTTCCTAAATTTTTGATTATTTAATAACTTATGAAACGAGTGTCGACTAATAACAATGTTTTGAAATTTTGATATTATGAGAACAATATATTAAATTTCTTATCTTTGCTGATCCCCCTGAATATTTTCGTCCCCTCCCCCCCCCCCCGTTATAGGCAATTGTGAACAAATCGTAGGTCCCTCCTTAACAGCAGGCTGCGAAGAGGTCCGAGAAGTGTGAACTATGTGTTTCGTCAGACTAACTACGTAATTTCCCTGCCTTGTCGAACGATAGTTATTTTGCCCTCGCCTCGCCTCTATCGCGTATCTAGTAAATACCTCAGGAAGACGATGCTTAACTTTGATACCTTAAGGCCCAGTAGCAAAAAATGTTTTAGCTTTCTGCGATGGGAGGTTATGTAGCCTCTGACTTTCTGCAAGATTTTGCAAT
>JAUKPT010001059.1:0-16573 GCA_032273505.1 Nanomia bijuga
AGGAAAAAAGCACTGGGGGAGTACTTATTTCCTAGGAAATAAGTACTGGGGAGTATTTATTTCCTAGGAAATATGTAATGGGGAGTACTTATTGTGGGGAGTACTTTTAGCCCGCTATACCGGAACAATATTCAACTAAGAGACTTACCAAAGAAATTATAGGTTTAGTTACAAAATATGATGGCGGTGCAAATACAGTGTGTTTTCCGGAAACAATTGACAATCTTTATTGGCAGCATCATAGCTGTCCTGATACGTTCATAAAAAAGTTGCGAGATATCGTTGAACCAACAAGAAAATCAATTTTCGAAAAAGATAATAAATCTGAAGCTAAGTTCGATGATGATTCACAAATCAAATTGCCAATCAATTTGTTATCATTGATAAGTTATTTGATAGACGGGGAGTGCGGAGGTACAAACAGTTTCACATTGACATGTTCCCAATATATTGTTTCAAACTGCAAAAAGAAACATAAATCAAATAAAACAATGATATACAATTCAAGAAAAAGGGAAGCGCCTGCCCTGATCTAGATTTATGCCACTGAACGATCACGCACCTTAATAGACCACCTATACACATTTGGTATTTGTATTCCGTACCAAAAAGTTCTTTTCTCCAGTTCTTAAGCCAATCATCTGCTGGATGCGAATTACCATCAACGTCTGAGCTTGAAATCATGAATACATCCAAGAAGTTAGCACCTTTACCTTAAAGTTATTTGTTTGTAATGATTTTGATATTTCAGACTATACGAGTAAGGTTTTAGATAATATCAGTACAAATATTGTAGATGAAATTCAGTGGCTTGACAATCTTTGTTTACAAACAGAGACTTCGGTTGTTGATGGAAATAAAGGCTGGGCCCAACTTCATTCCCAGCAAAAGCGAAATGCAGATTCGACACCAGGTGTTAACGTCATTATGCCTCTGATAAATCGCAGTATTATTGCATCGAAATAACAAAAAAATCAGTGAATATTCTAAATCCAGGTCAAACACCAGTAGATGTCTCAGATCAACCAGTTTATGCTTTGACCAAAGAGTTACAATGGAAATTTCCTGAGAAATTTAATGATTATTTTCCAATGATAGGTGGATTCCATATTGAAAAAGTATTCTTGGTATGTCATGCGCTTATTAAGGAAAGTGGTTTGTGCAAGACATTAGATGTCAAAAAGTTAATGATATAAAACTTGCTTGATGTTTAATCAAAAACTGAAAATGCTGTCAAAAATGACTCTTCTTTATTGGCACCAATGACTTGGCTTAAAGCTAAATCAAATGAAAATTATATGTGTTATTACTGAAACATGGTACTAAATATGGATCTTCAGGTACTAAATGTTTGTTCGGTCTATCAGAGAAAGAAATTTTGAAGCTTACAAATCAACCATGATGAAGTGGTTATCAGTGCATATCTTTGATCTAATCAACATCAAGGATAAATATCCTGATGTTTATAAAGAAATGTTGAATAGAAATTTTTCATTTCAAAAAACTAGGTCCCAGTATAGTAGAATTGCACTGGACCAAGTCCATGAGCAAAATAACAATGTTATCAAAGGCGTTGGTGGAGCATCATACTTACTCAACAAAGCTGATGAGTATGCCTTAATTAGATGGGAAACTTGTGGTTCTGATGTCGCAAGAACAATCAACGAGTTTGAAGATTTACTGGGTAACAAGAAAGAAACAAATGAAGCTAATAAATACCACGAAGATAGTCAAGCATCCGGCAACACATTCATTCAAGATGTAAAAACTCTTTACACCAGTATTGTTGAAAATCCATTTGGATTAAACACTTTAACAATGATGAGTAATACATCGATGGTTTTTAGTAGTGAAGTGATAAATGAGGTAAAGTATATTAAAAAAGTGGCGATGACCTGTTTCAGCAATATCTTAAAGAAATATTAATAACAAGAAAAAAAGATGGGTAACCTATGAATCAATAAATGAAAAATTAATGAGATAGATAAAGTTAAATCTGAAAGCATATTAATGGTGTAGGAATGCCTAAAAAATGTTTACCTATTGTATAAGAAGACCTTTTCCTTAGTTGCCTGATTTTTATGAGATAACTTACCAATTTTCGCTTTGGGTGACATCAAGCATCACCATTAACACAAAAGGCAAAAAACTGGTCATTAATAATTAATGAATACGTTTATATACACCAAAACGATTTTTGGAATCTTTAATGAGTCTTTTCGTCGCCTTGATATAATTTCTTTCAAAATTATAAGAATTATGGCTCTCAATTTTGGCCTTTTAAAACAATGGTCTATGAATAATTAATGAACTCGTTGAGGCCCAAGTGGGTATGTAACCAATTCCATCCGGGCAGTTTTAAAGTCACTTGGATCATTACCTACCAACCAGCAACAGTTCAGCTTTTTCAGGAAAAGTGCAGATGAAACTCAATTTCATCCTCCACTAATAAGATGATACACATTTAATAACATTTTTGTTACTGTCTGTTACGATTATTAGGGGGTTCCAAAACCTTAGTTACGTAAAAGCTAGATATGTTTTTGGTCTGTCTAGTTCATTACGATTATTAAGAATAAATCAACTTGTAGGGCCAACAGTCTTAAATGTTCAGTACAATGTAACAACTAAAATTCTGGTATAATTGCATGTGCATGTGCATGTGCATGTGGATGTGTCATTTTCGTAATTTTTGAAATTTTGAAACGTGATGAAATTGATAAGCATTTCTCAATTTTTTTTAGATAGATTCACAGACAGTATGTTCTGAATCCGCCTTTCGGAAAAAGTTGAAATAAACGTTTCGAATCGTTGGTTTAGTAAAATGTCTTTCTCTTTTTGCGTGGTGATTCAAAAATGTAATGTTATGCAATGTTTTGTAACTAATGTGAATGAAATAAAACGCTATTAGAAAAATGGGGATTTGTAATGTAATATTGTTATTCATAGAGGAGAAAATTCTTTTTATTGGTAGAATATACACAAAATGCACTTACCTGACAAAAAATATTAAAATAAAGGATTGCAGCAGTTGGAAAATTAATAAAGCGCTGGAAAGATAAAGGCAATAGTCAAGAGAATGTCGTGGGAAAAAAGATTAAAATGGAGGCCACTAAAATGTTGATGCTGAATGAAAAAATGAAAAGGTAAAGAAAAATCTTGTTCTTTTTCTTAATTAAAGAGATAGCAGCCCGGAGAGGAAAATTGTACGAAAAGATGCAGAAGATAACGAGGCTTTTTTAGACTCAAACTAGTGAAGAATAAAATCCTATTTTGGAATTTATATTGATTTGAGGAGTTCTTTCTGTTATATCCTTATGGATGTTGACTTTAATCGATCGTGGGCCCATCGCGGGCCTGTGCTCTGATATAACTATTGACCATCATCAACGTGTCTTTTTATCTTTGCACCGTCAAAAACATTTTTTCATAAAGATCACTTCATTTCACTTTGCACTGTTTTTTTTCACTTGAAGTGAAACCGGAAGTACTTCATGTTCCCAAAAATAGCTTAGCAAAATAGTTTAATAGTTCTTGATTGATTTAATATTAGTCTAGTATCTAATACCAATGTGATCTGAAAATTGCAGTAAAAACAAATATACGGAGGTACGTTCCGTAAAACGACCTGCACGAAGCTTATTATTAATTTCATGTATTATATACATTTTAAAAAGGCCTTTCTACTTTTAGAGTCGCCATGTTGTTTATCAATATCAATGGCTAGTTATTGCGATTATGATGCTTTTCAGATATATTGCCATGAAACGTGTGCGATTACTCAAAGGAAAGGTACGTTCATGTACTCAAACCAAAAATTGTTGTTGTTGTTGTTGTTGTTGTTGTTGTTGTTGTTGTTGTTGTTGTTGTTGTTGTTGTTGTTGTTGTTGTTTTTGTTGTTGATGTTGTTATTGTTGTTGTTATTATTGTTGTGTTTTTTTGTTGCTGTTGTTGTTGTTGTTGTGTTGTTGTTGTTTTTGTTGTTGTTGTTATTGTTATTGTTGTTGTTTTTGTTGTTGTTGTTGTCATTTTTGTTTTTGATTTATTGTTCCGTGTTTTTAGAGTGAGAGTAACTCTGCTAAAATGTCAATTTTATGCCCTCTTCTTTCCCTTTGTCATTGATTTTGCCTCCCTCGTTTTCGTTTTAATCGTAGTTCATATAATGAATTACTCTTACACAGAGGATAAATTAATTTCATCATAAAATGTGCGAATTTTCTTGGGTGATTTCTTTTCGGTCATCGTACTTAATTTTATGAAGATAAAATTTATATTCGACAAGAGGGAAATCTATCTCCGGGAATTCTCGTTTAAGCTGGCTAATCCCGGTGTCGTACTTAATGATATTATACGAGAACACAGTTCGTAATTATGGAAATTCTGAAATTCCGAAATTTCCCGAACTGATCATATCCAAACAATCGAGAATTTTTTTTTCTCTAAAGTAAAGAAGATCTTCGCGATATCTAGGCCTATACATGGTTCCGGGGTTTCCATGATGATATGTCATTACTGTCACAGCTAAATCCGCCATGATAGTGATCGTTATAAAAGAATCATGAATTGCACGCTTAAAGTTGCAAGCTTTTTAAAAACCTCAGAATACAGAATTAGAAACGTGGTAATATATGATATGGACAAATGCACTGCACTGTTAATGTTTTTTTTTGATCACCGATTCGTACAACATTTCTGGAACAAATATTCACAAATATTTCATTAGTTGTCCTTCTTTTTTATTTTCATAAATGTAGGAAGATGGGGAGGGGATGGTATTCTAAAATCCACTTTATCTATTCATCTAATGACGCGCATTTCATTAGTAGATGTTTAATTACTTCCAACCAAAACTTTGGCCAAAACTCCATGTCTTTTTTCTTTCTCCATTACGAAAATATTATTTCTTTCATCGTTTTCCAATACTAATAGACCGGCCGTATTCGAGGTTTGTGATACCGGAGAGGGCCATTAATGCCACTTTGATCTTTTCTATTCCACAGGGTTTATATAAACAGACAAATATTTTAAATGTAATTTCTGATCATTATTGGCCTTAATTAGCCTAATTTTGGTCCATTTCAGTGTAAAGTACATTTTCAAAATATGGTATGGTTTGCTAAATTTTGATTTCACCTTCCTGAGATAATTGAGATTGGAATTAGCGAAATTGGCGAATCTTTGCAGAATCAGCAGTTTATTTGAAACTTTAAACACTAATAACTCCTGATCATTTGATCAAAATATGGCAATCCATACCATTTTTGAATATACATCTAAGATACATATACCTGTAAGAGTATGAAAAGGTTCAGAGAGTAAATAAATGGTTCCGAGGGCAAATCAAATTTGGGGGTTAGGAAGTTCCACTTTAAATCATAATAGACCCTATCACGGTTTCGTCAAAGTCCATTCAATTTATAACTTATATTATTCTTCGTAGGTAACCACTATTGCGTAATATGTGCCCGCAGAATGGTTCTAAAACCGTGATACCATGCATCGTTGGAATTTCATCAAAATTCCTTTCATAGCGATGGCTGTTTTGGACCATTGACTAGTATAACAAAAGCAACAGAAAAAACAACACACATAAACAAGACAATAACAATCCGATCAGTCACTTTAGCAAGGACAGCCCAATCATCCAAGATATCATCATATTTGCTTTGATCCTTTGCACGAGCTGCAAGTATAGCAAACCCGTTGGAAACCTCCGCTGGTAGCACAGCAACTTCGTTCACTGTACTCGCAGTACGTCGCTTAAGGCGTGTCGGCGCACCATCATTTTGCAATTCCTCTTGATTGCATGCATCTTCATGCAAAGATTGCAAGAACTCTGTATCGGTCTTTAAATTCTTTAACCGAGGTGGCGTAATCCATAAGAGGGGCGCCAAATAATCCATGAGGAACACTCTAAGGGAATAAGGTAATTTGTCAATAGGCTGTGTACACTCAAATATGTTTAGTTGAACACCAGTACAAAGTAAAGATAGTGTGATAATGACCATTGATGAAATGATGATTTTACCGATTAAAGGAGTTGAATTTGACGAACTTGGCGTTCTTTCTGCAATCGTCAGCATAAATATTGTCATAGCAAGAAACGTCGTCATGTTGATTGTTATCCGCTCACCGCAAGCCGGGGGTAAAACAAAGGATAATAATCCCAATGCAGTGATTAAATAACACGGAATGACCAGATTGTTCAAATAGAACAGCGCTTTCCGCTGGAGATGGATAATGAATTGTACTTCGGGATAAGGTTCAGAACAACAACTAAAATACTTGACGTTTCTTATAGCTTTAGCTGAAACTAAATCAAACTCACCACTTTCTAAATAAGCAGACAAATCTGCATGGTCCTTTTCAGCTGTAATATTCACCTGGTAGCCATTATAAGCCCAACTCAAGAATGTCAAGTTACATTTCTGATCGTCGAAAGGGAAAAATATGATATCAATAGCACATTGACTTCGAAGTATAGTCGGGACGTACCAAGAATTTAGGCCCGTACTTTCCAGTTTCACTTTTGTTTTGAATTGGTCAATCTGACCGCTTCCAAGTACGTTCTGTGCATTATCAGAAAGCACGATATCTGGTATCCAAAGTAGATATGGTGAAATGTTGATGGTATCGATACCACCGAATTCAGTTTTGTTCCATGTTAGAAGATGGTTGTACCACTTCATGCGTAACCATAAGTTGCTGACCAACACCTGTTTTTTTTCATCAAGGTCGATCAACTGCGCGTATGCCAATCCGAATGAGATATGAACGGGATCTCTAACGTTCTTCACTGGTCTTACTTCTTTGTTGTAACTTCGGAGAAGAGATTTGAGGAGACGCTGTTCGTCCTTGTCTTGTTTGTTGATATCTTCACTAATTTTGTCATTTTTGTCATTTTCAGTGCTGCTTCGAATAAGAGCTGATGTGTTTTTAGTCGTCTCTTTTGTAGTCCCATGGTCTGTAGAAAAGCAGATGAGAATCGCAATAAAAAATTTCCAATCACCAAAAATCATTGCATTGCTGTAAACAAAACTATTCTCTGAACATAAATAGTTGTATCTTCGTAAAAGTATTTGATACTTCAAATAAATAAATGTTCTAGTAGAACTAGAATTCTTAATACAGTTATCACTAAAACCTATCAATCAATGATAAAAAACCTCTTGCAAAACGGTATGAGCTACTGATTAATGCAAATCAATTTAAAACCGCTTGTGAAAAAATGCCGCTTAACGACTTTACATGTAACAATCATTTGTTTACAATAAGATGACTTAAATCACAGCAGAAAATGTTCTTATATTTTTTGTCGATACTTTTGATTACTTGATTGTCTAAGAGGATCTAACTAAACTTGGAAGGAGATTTGCTGATACCACAAACGATATCTTTAAGGGTTTACTTAATATGTTGTCTTATTTTGCTGTTTGATTGGTTGAAATCCATGATTTAGGCTGATATTGGCTCAAAATTTAGGAACATCTTGAGAACATGACCAGGATGAGTGTAAGTCAAGAAAAAAATTGTTAGGTTGTTTTGTGTTGTTGATTTGGTGTGGTCAGAAATACAATTTCCGCCGAAGTACGAAGTACGAGCGCGGAAATACATTTCTTTCCGGTTTATATGAGATCTAGTCAGCGTTCGGTAGAACCAGGGTTCTTTCTCGTCTCAAAAATTTCAAAGACCGATCAGTTCTATAACATATCTGTCTGGATATAAACAAGTTTAAACATGTATGTTATATGTGTTATCCTTGGGACATGGCGTCCATAATATTTGATTTTAGATTTCTTCAGACGAAATGGAACGAAAGGCAGCTCGAAGCATTTCCATGTGGAGAAGAGTTGGTTCATGGCACTTCAAACCAATAGCAAGCTCTTGGAGCAACACCATATGCTCATGGAGCATAAGTATATACTCCTGGAGCCAGGTTATCGGCTCGTGGAGCCAAGATATAGGCTCTTGGAGCCATGATATATGCTCGCGGAGCCAGAATATAGGCTCGTGGAGCCAGAATATAGGCTCATGGAGCCAGAATATAGGCTCGTGGAGGCAGAATATATGCTCGTGGAGCTCAAAACTACCATGTAAAAATATAACTTTATTTTGAGTGATATTTATACATCATTTTTATATTTTATGTACTACTACTGGAAATCTTCTGAAAGGCATATAGACTACCATAAAGTGGATAAGGATAAGGATAATAATGTATTTCTCTGAAAAAAAAAAAAAAACATACAAGTAGATTAAATTACATTACATTAAATTGAATTAAATTCGTGAAATGTAGACAATCTGGCTGCAGATCAAGGTGGATCACTCGAGGGGAAGTACAAGTGCGACGACAAGACCTTTTTCGATTTCCGCGAGAGAATAGCTCAGGTAGGTCAATTTAGACCCGAGCAGGCAACACAAATATTGGGTTGTTTTAAGCATGATAGTAGCTCATGCAGGCCATTTTAAGCCCAACCACTAGCCATGTAATTTCTTACTCTGTGCAACTGCAAAGAAACCAGATAAACAAAAATTTATGTGTATTTTTTGGTGAAAAATACGTCTGTTTTGCTTTACATCTTCTTTCTAATAAGGATTTCAGATCGAATATAATTAGGGAAGAATGGTTATTATAAATATTTTTGACGTTTAGATCACTGATCTAAAAAGGCTAATTTACTGAATTATGAAGGTCTTATTTGTACAGTCTTTAAATTTGACTTGCTATAGTGTCTTTTTCGTTGAAGTTTTTCTTAGAACGGCTTTAAGAACATCTGGGGCTGACAAACGATGTTAATATCATCCATTTGAAATCTAGGCGTTCTCGCAAAAGAAAACAAACGTGTAGAAAAATTCACTGCTTTGTCTAAAAGTGTCACAATGTGAAGTCTTTTAAAATTGCATATTTTTGGGATATTGTTTAGTGTCTAAATTTGCCAACGTTTTGAGATAATCCTTATATGTAATTTCGTCAACAATCACAATCAATCGCAAACCCCACCAATAACTGCGACCTCACTCCAACATACAAGGACTCACATCACCATCGAGGAGTCAGAATTTGCTGATGACACTAGACGCCCTGTGGATCAGGTAACTCGACCGAACTCGATCAAGGTGATCAATACCAATGACGAGTTTAAAACAAAAGAACTAACCAGATAATGCTAATTATATCAGCCACCACACACAGTGATAAGAAATTTGGTATTCGTACGAAAAAATATAATAGTATAATTTTTATATAGAAAAAAAAGGCTGAAGATGAAATAAAATTTCGAAACATTTCAAAGATGAGAGTTTAGATGCTTAGCCGGCTTAGCAAGTCAATTAAAAACCTCCATTGACAGGGTGTTTATTTCCGTTCTTTCAACAAAAAAGTAAGAGGAAATACAAAGAAAAAAATAAAAAACTTTGAAGGTTAGGCCCTGGTGCCCAAACATAATTCTTGATCTACTTTTATGTGGCTATTTAAGACAGAATATCAAGTTTTTCGAAAGAAATGACCAAAGAGATGTTTCTTGCTTTACTTGTTTATTCTTACAAATTCATAATAGACATACCAGTCCAAAGAGGGCAAATAAATGTTGATAAATAGCCACTAAATAGGGCGACTAATGGACAAAACACAGGATTTACCGTATGTTTTATTTCTAACATTTGTATAACAAACCACACCTATAGGTCTTGATGTATATCGTTTCGAAATTTTCCTAAAAAAATCCCCCAATAACAGAAAAACAAACAGACAGATAGGCAGACAGAGGGTTAATCGAAACAGGTATGTCACACTATTTCTATTACCCTGCCGACTGTTTTTTACAAAGTTGACGTTTTCTTGTTGAGGGAAATGAGTTTTCTTGATATATCAACCGAAGTCTTAAACAACACAAACAACGAACGAAAAGTTTACCGATAACTCAGCTTCGGTATGCAATTTGAAACAATTCAAACGAACCACGTGACTTGGCAATAAGATCAGATTCTTATTCGTGCAGAACAATTTTTTTTTTGATGAAAAAAAAATATGGCTGCCGAATATGAGAGAGAATAATAATTAAGATATATATTTTTTTTAAAGGAAGAGAAAAAAGTTGTTAGACAATATTTTTATATGAAAATGTTAAGGATGGATTGGTTTAGTTATATTGTAATTATTGTATTTTATACTTATCAAGTTGTAGCGAAACCGACTAAAGAAAAAGGTGCGTCAACATTTTTTTTGCAGCCAAATCAATTTCTTTTATGTTATTAACTACTTATTTTATGTGCAAAATGAGTTCAGTTAAGTATCGTAAAAAATACTGCATTAAGTCGTGATGCCTGGAATTTCAACTAAAAAATTAAAAAATCTTTCCAGAAGCAATCTATTAAGATTATTTATCAAAGTATAGTATGGATAAAAATAGGTTAGGGATATGTTGAACCGGGCTCGGCAAGTAAACCTAAAATATTTTCATATAATGCTCAACGAGACTTAAACGCAGCTGTTAATATATCTTTTTTTTTGTTTATGCGAGCCAGATAAGTTAGATGATTTATTCGAACAGATAGGAAACCCAAGGGATTTCTAATCTTTTTCCTAAACTGCACTGATACATTTTTTTTGCTTGTTTCTCGTTTTGCTTCAAGATAAGATTGAGGAAAGAAATTTCTTCTTCAAATTTTTCGCGTGTTTTTCATCTTTTAGACATCATTTGCTACATAATTTTCGTATACGTCTGGAATGTTGTTAAAGACTTGTGAACTAATGTCTAACTTTCATTTTTAAAACGTTTATCTAAAGCATTTATAAAAGATATCTGTTTTTCATTATGAACAATGTTAGGTTTGAAGCTTAAATAGATAACGATAGGGCTTTTTTTAGTGAATTTGGCAACACCTTTTAAATGAATGTTTTATAATGGTATTGCTAACTCAGGCCATTAGTAGACACATTTCTATGACATATTTATACATAAACAATTCCTGAAAAGATTCCTTCTTACGATTTTGTGAACCCCCACAGATAACTTTGATTTTTCATGGTTCTCGCAAAAGGTATCTGAACTTAGAAAAAAAAGAAATTATTCATCTGTTAAAAGGTTTCAGGAATCACGTTGTTTCATTTTACCAAAATATTAGGAATGTTTTGCAGAATGAAATCAGCACACACTTCTTTCTTAAAAAACGAATTAATATTAGTTATTCCTCAATAAATTCCTCAAAAAAAATGGATCTAATGCTAATTGTTTGCTGTTTTGCTAATCAAACCTTTGCAAATCAGATTTATCTTTGTGGTACGCCAAAAACGTACTGATAATCAAAAATAGTGAATTGTGAATTATAGCAGTTACTAATTTCGTCTAGAATCATAAAATTATGAAATAAAAAAGAAGTTATTCAAAGAATTTTATTCTTTTACAACAATAGACTGATGTGCATCTAGTGACAGGATTTTTGGAGCATCAATTTTTTCTCACTGAAGAAATTCGAAAAACAAGTATAATCTTTTAGCCTTTTTTGTGCAGTCAATATATGCTATACATATTTGTTAACAAACTTTTTATGAGATCTAAATAAATAATCATCTAATATCATCAATGTTTAATTATATGTAGATTAATCGAAGGTCTAATTAGTCACAAATCAAAGCCATAGATATAAAATAATGATACTATCAAGATAGATCAGGCTAGAATCACAGGTTATTGTAGCCATGGTCTGGTTATTAAATCGTTAGACTGTAGCCCATACAATGAGGTTGATACCTGAGAAATTGATACCACAAATTGTCTGTTTAGATAGACACAAAGAAAGCTTATGCATGACTGCTTGGTCATTAATGTGAACTTTAAATGCTTTGCATTTATTAACTATTTTTGATGCTTTTACATCGTCTTTCGCCGTATGAAATGTGGCAATGATCCATAAAAATGAATTGATATGACTAGCCTGATAATTAATGTACCTATCTGAACGTGTATATTGGTTCTAAAGCAAAATGATTTTGTCCTTTTGTAAAACCCTATAACATAATGCAATAATGCTAGAAAACCATCTTTTTCTTAATCGAAGTAGTCATTTTAACCCAAGTAGTATATATCAATGATAATAGATTGATCTGAAATACAAGCCACTTGATGTTTGATCTATCATTATGATATAAACAAGAGCAACCATTTTACATTGAGATCAAATGAAAAAAGAACTACTTTTCCATGGTAGGAATATATGTACATTTCACACATGCAAATCAGCCTGGGTAATGTTATGATGTTTCGAAAAGCACTTGTACATTTTTTGTGCTAATTTCAACGTCAGTTTACAAAAAATTACGAACTGGCAGTTTTTAATTGAGTAATGCAACAGAGCTTTCTTCATATTTGTTATTAGATTATCTTATTAATCTTTGAGCCAAAATTAATTTTGGCTAGAACTCAATTAAAAAGATTTTGCGAGCAGCTTGAACTTGGAGATTAGGGCTCTTGATTCTTATTTTTATTTAGGCAAAAGGTTTGTCTTTCCCAAAATTACTCCTAGCTATTGAAGTTTGACGATTATCATTACCATAAATTAGGTCTTGTGTTTACTGGCTCTGCTATCACTAAGAAATCATTTATTTACAGATTATTCATCATTATTATCGATTTTATCCAAATTTAAACCTACAGCATAGTCAAATGAGCTATATTTACAGTTTTTAAGTTTGTTGCTAACATTCACAAATCAGTACTAGAAATAGACCCCGGGCCTTTCTTCACGTCTAATGGGTTGACAGTATTCACTGTGTTAAAACGGTTTTGAAACATTCCAGGTCAGTTCTGGTTGTTTAAACACACAAACGTTTAAACATAAGTACAAAAATGAGAGTTTCTTAAACGTTTCTAAAACGTAAACATACATCCTGCTATACAAAGACTGTTCCAAAACGTTTCTAAAACGTAAATATATTCTTCAGCAAATTTTAGCACGTTTGTTTCAGAAACTACATGTATTAAATTCGAATGTTAGAATCTATAGGTTGCCTTGGTAATGCTTTTAACTGAAATATTTGTCATTTGACTAAATATATATTTCTTGTATTTAGACTAGCGTCCAGGTCATTGATCAATAATTTAACGTACACAATAGGTTGGTAATAACAGGTTTATAAATTCGTTAGTATGCACACTTTTCGTTGAAATATTCGGCTTGTAAAGGTGGGATATGATTTACCAAAACCGAGTATTTCTTTGAAGGGCAGATGATAAGAGTTCCTAGATTTAAATTCTTTTAAACTATTCTCATGTACCTCTTGTCTCCAATTCTAATTACCGGCTAATTGGGTACGTTTGGAGCTTAATTAGTTGTTAACTTAATTAATCATTCGTTTTACATGTTTTTGATACACTTAAATGTGAATAGTCGTTTGTTTAAATTTGAAGACCTGATTTAAAGTACGTTAATAGGGTATTGAGATGAAGGGTTATGACTCCATATAATTCTCATGAGATTTTTGGTCGAGAAGCGTTATTTCCAGAAAGCTCTCTTTTCTAATGACCTTGTAATTTTTCAGACCATTTAAAACGATTAAAGTGAAGAATGACTTTTAAAAAGTATCAAACAGGGCGCCACGAAGAAAATGGAACCCAAAACAATATTTCGCAACTTGCTATGATTATTTCTGTTAAAACATTTGGCTTGAATTTTAGTGATAATCATTATCTCTAGTAGGTTCGATTTCTGAGTACAGGTGGTTAATCAGAACTGAAACTTTTGGAACTCATTTCCGATTACAACTTATGAAACCTTTTTACATTTTAAGGTTCCTATCTGCCCAGCTTCGTCAACCTTATGCCCATTAAAAATTAAATGATTAAGTTTTTCTCTGACAAATATCCTAATAACTTGTTTTTGAGTGGTTTGAGTCCTATAATCATTAGTGTACTAACCTCTAAGATATTTAGCATTGGTATATTGTTACAATTACTAAAATTATTTTCTTCGTTACAACTCATGAGTTGAAATGACGAATTCTAGAACTAAGGTGATTTTAGAAAACAATGTTGAATCCAAAAAAGAATAAAAAGAATGGGCAATCGCTAGTTTCTATATTTACCAAAGTTCAGTCAGACATAATTGATTTTATTGAACTGGTAAGAGGACTCTGAATGGATCTTCATAAAACTCGACCAAAGATTGTACCCATATGCAATGATAAAAAGGGAATCTATATGCTATAGAAGCTTTTTTTCATACACTCAAATGCAGTTACTCAACCTTTTTAAAAAAAACAGCGTGGCTCATCACACGTGAGTGATCATTGGGCATCATATATCAATTATCCCCCATCTAATATCACCAGGAAGATACAAAATAAAGCAAAGCAGCGTGATACATTTGCATGAATACATTTGCATGAATAACTTGGCTCAATATCAATTCACGTGCTAATAAAAGATTTTTTTATTGACGTATATATATTCAACACCCCAACCCCATCACTCTACTCAATTTTTGCTGAAAATATTGATAGAAATATGTCTTGGGTGTAAAGAATTTCATAAGTATGGGTTTCCTATCCAACAACAAAATTATTTAGCAAAAAAAAGAACCAATGTGTAGAATATTTTTGACGAAATATACAGAAAGTATAAACATATTATATTCTCAGGCTGTTGTAAAAGTTCGCTCTTATTCAACTCGCTACACTTTGCACTTCCGATAAAACAATGTTTGCTTTGTTTATTTTGGTTGCAAGAATTTTTAACACCTCCTTGTCAAACACTTTAAACGATCACGAAAATTAATTCTCAAAAATAAACAGTTGTTTACTCTAGAGGTAATTGAATCGAGTAAACCTCATTTATGTTTGTTTACAGTTTAAAATCAATTAAGAGCTAATTAAGATAATGCAATTATCATTGTGAACAAACTTAATTAATGTGTTGTTTATTTTTTGATTGCTTTGAGTGAATGATTTCTGACGGCCGAATTCACATTTATGAAACATTTCGAGTGGTTGTGTAGGTAAACAAATCAACGTCGATCATGTTTTGTAACATGTAAACAGACCCCCCCCCACCCCACCCCCACATTCATTCCAATACCCAACGGCCAAAGGCTGTTTTGAATAACTTGCTTATATTATTGAAGAAATAAATCAGAATCTTTTATTCTATACACTAATTTCATTTTGAGCAGCCGTCATTGTGGAGACTCTCTTGTTTGATAATAAGGGAATCATGAAAACGTTTTGGGTACTCACATCTTTATTGACAGTATTTAAACTAACATTTTTCATCTTATTTCTGCTAAGTGTCAGTCTCTATCATTTAATGATATTGTGAATCAAGGTCTTCATGGCCAATGAAAATTTTGATCAAATGGTTTAGTCAAATCGTGACCTTAGAATCAAAAGATTCTATCTGCATTTTTTGGTTGTCACTTTCGATACAGAAACTGCTCTGAAAATTCAACATTATAATTTGGTCATAGTTGTATAGTGTAAATTTATTGACCAGTATCCTTAAAACAAAAATTGCATGTATAAACCGTCCAAAACGGATAGAACCTTTTGATTCTAATGACCTTATAAGTCGCGAAATGCTCAAAACGTGCCATGTGCTGACCTCTTTTATTTTAAAACAAAATCGATCAAGGGCCACAAAGATAAAGATATTTTTACAAATTTGAATCTGGCTCTGGATCTATAATTCAGAATATCAAAAGCATGAAAATACTTTTAAAACTTAATCATCTTAGGCTCTGACCAAAGCACGTTTTCGATAATGTTTTCGGCTACCTGTCACGTCGCCCAAAAAGTCAAATTAAGTTTTCATATTGTTATACTCTCTTTTTTACAATGACACCCCTTTTCACAACCTTAAAGGAAAATGAATTCAAAATTACCAATCAACTTTTTAAATAGTGACTTTCTTTTGACCAGCATTCTGAGGTCCCATTACCCTGCATTATGTGGTGCTAGAAATAGAGTTTGAGTCAAAAATAAGTTTACTGGGAAAAGTTTGAAAATCATATTCAATAAAGATTTGATTTCAAAATTCACGATTTTCTGAGCAATAATAGCAACAATTTTATCCATTTTGTAAAGAGGCGATTTGAAGTCCCTATCGAAAAAAGTCTGAAATATACACGTCAAAATACATGAAAACTGAATATAAAAAGATTCTAACTTCTTTGGCGGTCGAGTAGACAGGTTATACTAAATCTAAAACCAAAAATAATATGCTAAACCAAATAATTATTCCTCAGCTTATTTTCTAAAAACACCCAACATTCTGAGGTCCCTTTACGTATACGGAAGTTACATTATATAGGTATAGTCGAGTATACCTTCACTTAAAAAAATGTTTTTCTTTTTTTACCCATTTTTACAACTTCCGATCTTTTTGACACTTGACAACCATAAAGACCATGATAACATGTTGCTAAAACAAGAAGTCATAACTTTCATTACTTCGCGAGTTTTTGAATGCTTTGATAAAGTAACCTCACAATTTCAGGAACATTGTTACGCCGTAAAATGTAATAACGACGTAAAATGTAATACCTGACGTAAAATGTAATAAACTATAACATGAAATGT
>JAUKPT010001060.1:0-16571 GCA_032273505.1 Nanomia bijuga
TATGTTTGCGCCGTTCCGGGTGGACACAAAAAATCTCACCCGGGCGGCCGGAAATGCTTTTTTTTTTCCTTTTTTAGAGAAAAATAGTTCAATACAGGATACCTCCTTTTTGACTCCGGTCCACTCGAATTCAAAAGCATCACCTGAGAGAAACGATGTGTAAACGATAAATGAATCTATAAAAAATCACAAAGATGAGTGTTGAACGAAAAAAATGGAATAGTGGAATTTTCCAGCGACCGGGTGGAGCTGAAAAAAAATCCATCCGGGCGGTACGGCGCAAACATAACTATATTTTTTTTCGGCCTAAGCATTCCGTTGTAACATTATAAAACAAATTCTGGATTAAAAAAGTCCTGATGTAATCAGAAATGTGTTAAATTATTTTAAATTCTGAAAACAATTCAAATTAATTCATCATAAACTAATGACGTCTTGATGAAGTCACATCGGATGTTTTCGATTGATGTGGGGGATGGATCAATATATTCCTCAAGTGAAATAAGCCTGGAAAAAGACCATTCAAAATGTAAATAGGAGGATTAAGATGAAACGTTCTTCGTTTAGTGCCCACTTAGTTGTCAATAGGTTGTCTCTTACCAGCAAATCAGAATTTCTAGACTCAGTAGTAATCAGTAAACTTTTAAGCATATTCCAAAAACTATATTTTTTGACATACATACACCAGCTTATGACAGCATATCAAAATAATTGTTTTATCAGTTCATTAGCTTTGTTGTTCACATAAATACAATAAAACTTGTAAGCTAGATACTCTAGTTTTATCTTTTACATTTTTCTCCGGCCAATTTTACTCCCACCCCCTCGCCGACCGTAAAAAGTTTGAGAAGGAAGATTTCAAACTCGATATATACTTAGTACCAAACCCCCTTCACTTTTATCTCTAGGAGGTTGTTACACGAATATCATACGCACTTAGCCATATTTAATGTGATTCACACTATAATATGTTAATCACCCATGCATAAAGGTGTCGTTGATAAATTGTTTTTAAAAAAACGTTTTCAAATTTTAAACGTTATAGAAAAAAAAGCATGCTCACAAAATATGTAACAATAATATGGTACAATAATAATAACAATGAAGAATAAAAAGAAATAAGAAATGGAATAGTAAATAATGAGAGAGAATATGAATAAAAATTAGAGTGAAAAAATGAGGTTAATTATCGTATTGATTGGTATGCATATACTTATGATAAGCTCAGGTAAGGAACGACTTTTAAACACTTTTTATATGCGTGATGAGTACTGTTAATCATAGCGTACTGAGAACGTTACAGGGAGGCTTTTTCTGTTGAATGGTTCAAAGGTGCTTTGCATTATGCGCAAGGGATGAAAGCGATGCATAAGTGTTATAACATATGAAATATTTGACATTCTTTTTAGAAGAAAAATGAAGATATTCTGCAATTATTCCATACCCCGGGCTAGAAATAATTGAGCCAGATGTTTTTTCGTGATTTAGGCACACAAGTGCCAAGCATGAATCAGAAGTCGGAAATTTCAATGCAGCAAAAATACCTGGATTTCTGTAACTACCGTGCATTTTGTGAATATCTTCTGGCGTTGTCGCGTTATGTCTTGTAATTGGCGTCAGGAAGCTTCGTCTTTTTATGGACACTTATTTTACTTTTGCCTTTGCAGAAACCTGTCTAAAAATATACCGCATTACCCATTTTATTCACATGAAATTGGAAACCTGCATCCCGCATCTTACCTTACGAGTTAGGCCCGCTAAACTACCTAATAATTTTACTTGACTTAATTTTGTATCACCCTGTAGACTAAGAGAACATACATAGGCATAGGAGGTAGGGGCTGGGGAGGCTGCAGCCCACAGTCGGTTAAGATTTTTTAACGATTCGGGCAAAATATTTTTTTTTCAGGCAAAATATTTGATCGAAATAGCAAATAACATTTTCTTTGCATGCCAATCATAGTGACCGGCATTATATAAAACCATTAATATAACCAAAACTAGTATTCTGTATTCTAGTATTCTGCCAACACAGGCCCTTAGATAGTCGTGAAAAATTCAAGCAGCCACCTTAGTTGTTGTTTTCGTCCCCTGTGTCTATGAGAATATGCGAATCACATTGTTATCAGTGTCACAGAAAATATTTTCATAAATATAATAAACTTATATCTTAATCTGAAAGGTGCATACAACTTGTGACTCGAACTTATACTTGCTTATGATGGAATATTAGAAAACAGAGTCATATTTAAGATGTCGGAGAACTAACATGCAATAATCAAAGCTGCATACAGCACCCACAGCGCCCGCGACATTTTAGGACCCTGATTTATGAACCATTGCAAATTTAATGTATTGTTCTATTTTTGTAAAGAGGTAAAGATTTTTCAGAACACGGTATATAATTATTTCTACAATAACCAGCATGTCAAGGGTAAATATTCTGGCCAGAAACACTTATTTCTTCCCAGACGGACATTTTGGCCAAATCTTATTTTTTCCTGGATTTTGACAAGAGAAAAACAGAACAGAACAGAAGACAGAACAAAACAACAATTTGTCGCGACCCACGCAACCAACGGAAAATATTTTGGACAATAGGAGAGAAATCAGCAAAATTTGGAAATTAAGGAAGATATAAGCGATTTCTTTTAAAACAGGGAAGGAATAGAAAAAATACCAAAGTGGCATAGGATAGAAAGAATAAATTTTGGTCAAAATATTTACCGCAGCCAACAAATGTATAGTAGCATTCGAAACGTCTATGTTAAATTCTAGAACTAGCAATTGTGCTCTATCTGAACGATGTTTTAAAATAGACTAACATTTTCAAAATTACTTCAAATGACTTTAAACTCCTTCAACGGTTGAGCTTCGAATGTGTCTCACCTACAAGTAACCCCAGTCAATGGGTGCTAAAATCAAAGAGTTAATTATTCAAAATCTTGTAAATAATGCTCTCAGTAAAGGTTAATACCTTACTAAACAACAAATCACTTAGAGCTAGCCAGCTGGTAAGAATATCGCTAAGTTTGTACAAAGTAGAAGTTATCAAAAACATTTTTTAATGATTTTGTACTTTCAACAACCCTGGCCAAGTGCCCCGTTGGATGGAAACCGTGAGCTCTAGATAGTTTCCACGGTGGAAAAAATAAAAAATGTAAGTCCCCGGTAGGCCCCCCTCCCACTCGCCGATAAATTTGAAAAACAAATCACTTTCCAGGGTGCTTGTTTGTCTTGCTTACTCGTGCATCAGTGCACAGAGAGCAAAGCAATATAGTAAGAAGAAAAAGTGTCTTTTATCTAATTGAATTACATTCCGTTTATAAAGAATTCTATTGCCTATTCTAAGTTTTCAACAAAAATACTGCCAACGTACCATAACCATCTAACTACATCCACAATAATTTAAACCATGATACTCTACATCGATACTCAGTTCAAAGCGTTACAGATGCTGATCATGGTAAACAATCACAAAAAAATATCAGCGGGAAATAATCAATTGAAAATTCAAAAGCAAGGAACCGTCTAAAAATACCTATTACTTATTTGAAAAATATTATTGGTTAATTTAAACGTATTCACCTTTCCAGCACCTTTCCAGCATGTCGTCACGATGACGTATTTCAATGTTTAACAATGTTTTAATAATAACATTCTATTTTTTTAAATAATCATAGAAGATTTAACTTAATTATTTACCCCGGACAAACATTGGAAAAACGTCACGTTACTAAGGTTGTTAGTTTGCTTATTTATCGGGAAAAAGTTAGCGAATATCCGCTATTCAGGGAAACATTTCAAAAACATTTCCCCCTTTTCGCGGACGTGATAGGCGTTCCTTCCTGCAACAATTACAAGGGTCAAAGCGAATGAAAATATGAAATCTGTGCAAACTTCCTGCGGACGACGTTTTTGTTTTCGTTTTTGTTCCTTGCACAGAGTTCCTCGTTTTAATCACTTTGCTCCTCGTAATTGTTGCAAGAAGGAACACCCTTTTTTATATCACGTCCGTAGGAAGGAAATTTGTTTTCGGTTCCTGGACTTTTCTTTCTCCAACACCCAATGTTGGATTGGTCCTTATTTCATGTTTTAAAGAATGAAAGAAGTAACTTATCATAAAGGATATTTTGATGCTTTAGTCTTTAGAAAACTTATCACTAATTTTAAAAGTGATTCTGAAAATAAAAGAATAATCTTTAAATTTTTAGATATTTGACTAATGAGAAAAATCGTTACAGATTTGGATTCGACAAAACTACTATTTCGCAATCAAAGTTTTTATTTCAAATTCTACAACTATAGTTATGTTCTGTTTTGTTTCACATATAAGCATTTAGAACATCTCAAAGTTGAATATGTGCTAAATAACTGATTCTATTAGCCTCTTCACGTAAAGAACACATTCTCAACTATGCGAAAGTGCGCAAAAGAAAAACTTACCGCTACTGAATACAAGTGAAAATTTTAGTTACTTTTTAACAGACCTATCGAATTTTAACATTTTTCATTGAGCCCCTCGAAAACCGTTGTATTTTGAATCTGATGATATAGTATTTTGCTTCAAAATTGACTACGTAATTCCTAATTTACACCTTGATACTCCAAATTAAGAGAAATTTTCTAGAGTAACAACCAGGATTCCAGAAAAGCCGGTACCGCCGGTACCCTGAAAGGGCAGAGTCAGCCGGAATGCTTCGCCAAATCAATTCAAAATTTCTCGTCCCAAAGTTGCTATCAGTATGCTATATTATATTGCTTATTACTTAAGTCAAGTGAGTTAATTCTAAATCACCGTATTCTGTAAAGGATCACATATGCAAAATAATCTCTTTAAAAAATGTCATCATAAGTTTTTCAGCCAGAAGCAAAGACCCGCGATACCCGGACGCAAAAAATATTCTGGAGCCCTGGTAACAGCCGGGAGGAATAACCCGTCGGGTATTATCTTTTTCTCAAAAAGGATCACGCGGGAAAGGTTAATTTTTCATTTTTTTCTACCCAGAACTCATCAGTGCTTTCTACCGAGGAACAAAGAGGGATCGTAATCCCTAATGGTGAAAATGAATAAGATCAAAATTATTTTTACCTGTGATTTTAAGTGTCTATTCAGCATTGCAAGTTTTATTAAGGTCAATTATATAGATGTTGTTACAAAGGTCAGGGATTGGGAGTCAAAATATTCAAAAAATTAAGTGATGCGAAAAAAACGGATTTTGTCGATCAACTTGATCGGTCTAAATTCATTTTGATCGGAGAAAAACAATTACTGATCGGGACCTTAATTTCGTTATAACTAGCCCTTAGATGATTATATTCACTTACTAATGCTGATTTTAGATAGTATAAAAAACATCAGTTTCTTTCGTTTTCATGATATCTTCTATACAAAATCCCCAAATGATGTACTATATAAAATCCCCAAATGATGTTTACTGCAGCACAGCCTCGCTGCAAATGTAGGAACGTAGAGAAGAAAAAATAAGGTCGTATTGAAAGAAATTACTGAAATTTTTTTCTTTATTTGGTTTCACAGTTAGAAAACTTGTGTAATGATTTGTACTGCTTGATGGTGTGTTGGGTTGTTTATCTGGGAGACTAAGTCGAATAACTCGTATATTTATGGGTTTGATTTGTTTTCATAAAAAGAGATCGACTGTTAATAGGAGTTTTGACGCTATGTATGTTTTATCTCGTTTTTCTATGAGGTCTGCCGAGCGGCGTAAGAATATGCTCTGTGAAACTAGTGATGTTTGGCAACAATTAAGTAGAATTTGGGTGGTGGATAGACTAAACCTTTACAATAATAAAAAAACATTTCAAAACAAATATTGATGATATGCTTTTTCACTTTTCTTTAGGTTTAGACTCAAGTAGCAGCTCCATTCAGAAAACCTTGGCAAACGACCAATCAGAAATCAAAAGCTCCCTTAAAAGCATAGTCACAGGAATACTAAACAAACGTTCTGCAAAATCAAAACAGAAAAAAGTCCAAAAATTCCTCCTATCTTGTACAAAAGAAATCGACAACACCTTAAAATGTAAACCTATTGCTAAGGACAAAGTAGACAAAAAAGGGAGCTCTAGCCATGTCTCTCGTAACAATAAACAATCTAAAAAATCAAAACATAAACACAGCAATTCAACAAATGAGGAATCATTACACCAACATCTTAATATTAGTAATGATGTCCAAAATGTACTTAACATACCTGCTAATCCATTCCCAGTGGACCATATGCTACCAAACGCCTATCAAAACTCCAACTCCGACCAAAACAAAAATGTCACAACCACCTTAAACCATCTAGAAACTGATAATTCAAATAAACAATTTGCAACAAACACCAAAATCAATACAAACAATGAAAACGTAAATAGCAACGAAAAAAATAACGACAATAATCATAATGTAGGTCTTGATTTAAACAAGATCATGTCAAGTGTCATGGCTAGAAGACATGAATATCTACAACAACAAATCGAGGATGGGATTTTAGATACAGCTAACTACGACCCGTCATCTGGAGGTGAGGAGAGATATGCCGACGAAGATGACGTCGATGACGGACTTATTGATATGAAAGGTTTACCGCCACCACGATATGAAATGACGTCGACTGCAGCGACAACGCCTGTAACGTCGGTAGTTAGTAATAAAAACAATAACGTCATCGAGAGTAAAAAGAACGACAGCTTGCATATGTTGACGCAATTCATTGAGAACGCGTTGCAAGGGACAACGCCGTTGCTTGTACAATCACCAAACGGGGTACAATCGGGGTATAAGAATACCCAGAAGGAAGGTAATACATTTTTTCAGCTCATTTTATATTCTCTCAATTTTCCTATCGGTACCTATAGGTACCGGCAGTTTGCAAATTTTGCGACCCTCTCCCTCATTTTATCAATTAAGTAGATTTTGACATAGATTTATGCTACCAAATCTTTTGACTTTTCCTAAGATATTTTCAAGTAAAGAAAAAAGATATTTACCAAAAGAATGATATTTAAAAAAAACATAAAAATAGACTTTGCTTTGTTTTCAAGAAAATGGTAATGAAGACCGACATGTAGATTTGTGGCGGTTTCCGCCACCCTTGCCTTGATTTACAACTGTTATTATTTCTGCTTTTTTAGATCCTTCAGATTCAACGAAGAACATCGTCTACTCAAACGTTGTCCAGAACGATATGAAACAACTCATCGCACCTACTAAAATCAAAACCAATATCGAAACATCCAACACAGAAATCAAAAAGATCCTTTTCACTGGCAACAACACAAAAAACAATTTCTTTAATTTTGAATTTCACGCGGACGAATCCGATAATAACACGGAAGAAATCCCTGAGGATCGGGACAATTTCCGGGTTTTTAAATACAGTTCGTATAATGCAGCAAAGCCATATGTTGAAAGTACATTGTCGTTTCATGATAATATACAGACTACCATGTTGTCGAGTACTGCTGTAAGTCGTATAGTCAAATCTATATTACCATCAGCGATAGCGTCTGCATCTGCTGGTCCGGGTTTTACACCAGTTGTCGACGGAATAAACGGCTTATTTGAAACGGGTATTGAATATTTCCCAATTCCACTGGATAGTGCTGAAGAAATGCTATTCGGGAATAATAGTACTAGTAATAGTCCTTCAATTTCACCATTAATTTCTTTTTCTAATTCTTTAAATTACCTCAAAGCTAGTATTCAAGTTACTCCGACCTATAGTACAATAAGTAATTTTAGAGCTAGTTCAACACCGTCGACTCAAAAAAAATCTGAAAGTACTTTTAACTCCATTTCTATGGATACTACGCCACAAGATAATCCTAATGATATTTTAGATGATTATATTTGTGAACCAGAAAATGATGTTGATAATTCAGAGTTCAATTTCTTCTCAAAAAAGAAACATATAAATCCTGCTCCAACCGCGCCAAACGCGGCGCGAGTTTACGACGAGTTTGTAAGTGCGTATCAAAAGGTCTCGGGCAATGCCGAGATTGATTTATCGGAAGATGCCGAGGATATATTAAGCAGTAATATCGCACACGATGAACGAGATCCAAGTTCGGCTCAGTCGTTAAGCGAATTTAATAAGAACGAGGAACGGTCGTTTGGCTCGTGGTCATCGCTCGGAAAAGCGAGAGATCGCGAAGACGGTTATTCGTTACCGAGTGTTTTTAACGACTCTTCATCGCCAACGCAACGAGAAATTGTCGTAACGCCGTCAGATGATGACTTAGCAAAAAGTAAAAAAGACGATTTTTTCTTGTTGAAGAGGAATAATATAAGTACCCCAGGAAAAAGTGTGGGTACTGTAAGACGGTGTCATTATAAAAAAAGAAGACATTATACGATCATTAGACGATTGGATGAAACAAAGTCATCAACTAACCCCAGTAAGTATAAATTAAAAGGCCATATTTTCTTATTTCTTCCACCCCGTTCTTATTTTCCTTATATCTTACCTTCAATTGGGTGCGAAACAAAAAGAAAAAGAAATCGCATATTTCTTCCCTATTGGAAAGGTTTTAAATACGGTGAAAAGCGGCTTCAGGTTGTCATCTTTAAAACTATATCCATTATTATCCAGTTTTAATCTGGTCACTGAAGTGAAGGGGGTAAATTGCACTTTGGTACAAAAATCCAAGGATATCTGCCTGCAATGGATACTCGTTTAAGCTTTACATATTTTACAGTGACCTTCTGTTGTTAAAGTTTAACTACATAAATGCAATACACTATATTCCTGTTTTTAGTGTTGACACCATCAAGTTCCATCCAACAAGGCGTTCTACAAACGCCGGCGATATCTCCATCAAGCCTCATCGCAAATTCCATTAAACCATCAAAATCGCTGAGGGTTGAGTTCAGCTTTCAAAAGGTGACATCACCGAACAAAGAAGAATCCACATCCGCAAAAATTTCAAACGCAACAAGCAATGGCACTAAAATAAAAAGTGCTGACGTGAAAAACAATAGTGTCGTCAAAAACAGTTCCGACGTCGTTAATAACAAAGACATCATTGATAGTCATGACGTTTTTTCCGGTATAAATGACGTTAGAAATGGTACCGCCATAATCGTAACTAATAGCAGCGATGCTAAATCTATTAGCGACAAAATTAAAACGACGTTAAAACCTACATCAAAAACAGAAACAGTATCGCGTGTAAGAACTAAAGGTAACAATTTCGTTACAGACATTTTCGGTGTTAACCGAACAACGTTTAAAATGTCCGGCAGTACGGGAGGTGGGAAAACACCGAACGAGAAAGTATCGTACTTCCCTTCGCCCACAGCACGTATCCACCCCTCTACCACAGATGGGAAGGGACCAACATCGAAGGGCACAGTGCGAAGTGAATGGAGGTTTTTAGGGAAAGATTCAAACACGAATGATATTTGCGGTATGTTTTTCCCATTTTTTATTTTTGTATCCACACACGAACTTCTATAACAAACGTACTTTCAATTTTGATCTACGATGAATTAGCGTAAGCTGAATTGAGTATTCTGTTTTCTTTAGAATGTTATATCTCGCCTTGATAGTATTTTGAGTGATCAGAGATTTTCTTAAAAATTTTCGCTAAATATTTCGTGGTGTTTTACACACATCTTTGTTTTTCACAAAAACACGAAGACGTATCCAGTTTACATTTTAATTTATCACAGTAAAATATAATATAATCCTCTATGGCATATTAAATTTTGAAAAAAATTGGCAATAGAAATCTTGAGAAAATGAAGAATAAAAATCATGGTTTAAACAAATATGTTTGTCACAAATCAATCTTTAAAGTGTAATTCAATCCTTATTGGAAAGTTAATAATACACAAGATTTTGCTCCACGAGAAATACTGCAGTGCTTATAACAAGTACACATTTCTTCTTTTTGATTGACAGTGAATTCATAGGACAAGTCTTTGCAGATGGTTTTCACAAGGAAGCCTCCTCTATGCAAATGAAATGACATGTGCTTGTGTGCACACGCGCGTTTAAACACATCTAAATTGGTTGATGAAGAATGGAATAAAATGGAATTGTTAAATATTGTAAAAAATGTGCTTTAGACGGTTAAAGTAAATTAAAAAATCGGCTGAACAAAAGATTGATCTAAAAAGCTGTTCTTTTCCCTAAATCTATGTGAGTGAATTAATACCTAAAGTATCATCCATACGGGTTTAAGGGATACGAATATAAAGATGGGTCTGTCGTTTTGATACAGATTTATTTTAAATTAATGCGACTTTGGTGCATTTAGAGATAAAAAAACACTCGCTGCATAAAATATATTCGTGTCTATAATATATTCGTGTCTATAATTCAATCTTTCATTTTTCTACAAGTAATGTTATATTATTCTCCTGAAAAAACGTGGTGATGACGCTGGTATTGTTGCACTCTAGTTGCGAACTAAATTATCAATGAGTTTAGTGAAAAGTTCACTTCTCTGTCTAAGAGGTAGTCGCTTATTAAAGAAAGGCAGTAAAATCTCACTAAAGGATACTGAAAAGAATCTAGCCTTTATCTCTTTATTACTGTATCCCTTTTTTTATACCTGTATCCCATTTTTTTATACCTGTATCCCTTTTTAATTTATTTAAATCGAGGGTTAATTGAAAAAATCATTTTTAAAGATAACATTCTTTGCTTTATTAAAACAAAACTGTTAATATGAGAACTAGTGACGTCTGAACAGTTTAGAGAATACGGTGACTAAATAATAATCCGAAGGTTTATGTTGATTGTAATTGTAATTCTTTTTAAAGAAAACAAATTTAAGAAAGTTTATTAAAAATGAATGAGACGCTGCTTTTTTCTTTTTTTTGACTTAACAATAGCTTGAGTGCAGAAGTGAATCAATCCACCCAAATCGAAAGTCATGTATTTCAACTGGGTGTACCTGGGTGAACCCTCTTTTCCCAAAACAGGAAGTATTAGCGAACTTTCGACATTTGTTTTTAATTATAGATAATTGTTCCTTGGCAACAAAAACAATGTAGATGTATGATTTTGGGTTGTGTTCAGGCATTAAAACAATAATCGATTCATCTTATGTCGATTAGCATTTGAAATTTTTCACGCGCGTGTAATTATGTCGTAAACATTCTTATAATTTGCTTTTAATGAAGAACAATAAAAAAAAATTAACTAAACTGTTAGAATGAAAAGGGACCTGAGCTGTTGAAAGAATGGCTGAAATCAAAAAAAACTATAGGCGGGTTTCATGTATCCTGCTGAAAACTTGTAGAATCTGTGAAATAAAATTTGGTTTGATTAAAAAAACAAAACAAAAAAACTGCTCGTCTTTCATCTTAACTTTCTTTATTAAAAAACTGTTATTAAACAAACAAAAAAGTTAAATGGTATCAGGGGATCTGGGTTCTATTCAGTATATTCACGAAGACACTCACCTTAGAGCAATTATTTTTTCATGAGTAGAATTAAGATAATAGACCGGCCGTTTTTTGAGTTTTTGCCACTGCAGAAGGCCATTAATGCCACTACGTTTTTTGTGTTCTTTAGGGGTCTATATTAAAAGAAATGAAGGTACCTTTCGGCCATTTTTTATCCTAAATTAGCATAATTTTGGTAGAATCTATAAAAAGTGCATTTTCAAAATGTTAATTTCTAAAAACGGATAAAACAGCTGGATCGGGCATGAAAAGAAGATGAAAAAAATGGTATGGTTTGCTAAGTTTGGCTCTACTTCCCGATATAGTTGAGATAGGAATTTGCAATTTTTGCGAAATTATGCTGAATCAGCAGTTTTTTTTAAACTTTTAACACTAATATGGCTAACCATACCATTTTTTTCGTCTTCTTTTTATGCCCAATCTAGCTATCTAATCCGTTTTTAGAATTGGACATTTTGAAAATGCACTTTTTACTGGATTGCACCAAAATTATGCTAATTAAGATCAAGCCCGTTTACCAAGATTTTTCTTTTAATATAGACCCTAACGAAAACAAAAATTGCAGTTGCATTAATATCCCTCTCCGGTGGCACAAACCTTAAAATACGGCCAATCTATAACAGAACATAAATGAGTTCTGAAATCCGACTAATCTTCATTTTTAAAGATACTCAGAAAAAGGTCAAGATCCACCACTGAATATCATATTTCCATGCCATTTAGTGAGTTTAATAAATCAGATTTTGAATTAGGCTTCTTCAACTTTATTCTATAATTGTTTTTCATATATTTAAAAAATCAACTTTATTCACTAAACGGTTGTTAGGGTTTATGTGTATGTATTTTAGGTAGTGACATCAGATATATGGGCTCAACATATTTTATGATTAGCTCAACCTATTCACCGTAGCGGTGACTAAATCCTTCTTTTACGGAATGGTTGCAAATTTAAGTAGGTCTCGAAAACAGGTCGTTTGTGTTCCCTTTCACATAAACAAAGTACATGCGCCTGTAGTATGTGAGTGCGTGGTATCACCTGGGCGAGATGAAGAAGAAAGTGGTTTACGATCAGTAGTTTTGAGCTTCAGAAATTGTTTATCGTGTTTGAGGCTGATCGCTTAGTTTCAGATGCTCAGAGTCAAAAGTTGCTAAATATTTTTGGCATCTGAGCATGAGTTGCTTATATCCTTATAAGATGGTTGTTTTTATAAAAAAAAAGTGTATCTTTTTGTTTTAAGAAAGTATAATATGATCTTATAGTTCCCTTTCGGTGATATCTTTTAACAATCGTTTTAGTATATGAAAAGTAGAAAACACTCGCGCAAAACGACCAAGTAAGCCAAAAAATTAATTATTTTTTCTTGATAATTTTACCAATAAGATTTAACAGATAGGTTTTGTAGAAGTTTATGTTGTCTTGACTACATTATCGCTAAGATAAAATTTCGTAACAGTAAATAGCCGATCTTTCAAGGCCGCCATTATGGTTAGGAACAGAACGTTGCTTCGTAACATGGCATCCTTTCTAATTATGCCTAGAAATCGTATGATACTAAATCATATTAGATCAAAAACAATTATGTTAGGAAACATGAAGTACTTATGGTTTTACTCCAAGTAAACAAATTAGCTTAGGGTAACATTATACGTTAGACTTTTGTTAGATCTAATTCAATTATTTCAAGTTGGCTGATTGTAAAATGACCAACTCTCATAAATCGAATTAGATCTAACAAAAGTCTTATGTATAATGTTACCCTTAAAGAAATAATTTTTATAAAAAAAGCTTTTGGCGTTAAAAAAATAGTATTAGGAACTACGTCTGTGACAATTTCCATCTAGATTGAAGGCCGAAATCAGAAAATAGAGGCAAAAGTTTTTCAAATGTGTTTTCGCCAAACTCTTGATTTAAAAAAAAAACTCTCCTTTGCTTCATGATATTTTTAAAAATCACTCGTCATGCGTTTTGAAAAAATACGTTTTTTTATAAGAAAAGTGTTTTTTGGGATCAAGATGAATATTCTCAACTTTTCGGCCAAATTCATCTCAATTTATTTTTAGTATAAAACAAATGATGACGATATTCTTAGCATATTCTTAACTATTTATCAAATTTTATCTTGAATATTCTCATGAAGTATATTCTTATAAAAAAAAACGTGTATCGAAAGTGATAAATATTTGTATTAAATACTCCCCTTACATTAAAAAATTTCCATTGGTATTTTTTGCATTTCTGAAAAGTGGTTCTCGGGCCAATACTTTTGCATCTGTGTAAAATAAGAAAATTAAAGAATAAACATGCTTTGATTACATTATCGCCTTATTGAAATTTCCTAACACTTTACAGCCTGTTAAGGTCATTATTATTGCTACGTATAATACTTTACCATCAAATTAAAACATAGCAAACCATACCTTTTTTCCATCTACCTTTCATTCTCAATCCAGCTATTGAATTCATTTTTGAATCTGAATATTTTGAAAATGGACTTTTTTGTAGGGTGCCCTCCTTATACTGAAATGGATCAAAAAGCCCCCAATAATAAGCAATGGCGGATCTGAACTATCTTCAGTGTCTTCACGAAGACACTCGTTTTTGATAAGAGCAAATATTTATGGCAGGTTTTTATTATTTTAGACTAAGCTGACCCTATAAATTGTTGAACTGAGTTCAAAATGAAGGCCAACACTCTGGAAAATAGGTGCTTCCATGCTTTTCCATTTGTATCAAGTGCTTTAATTTTCAAAATTTCTCACTAAAACGGGGTGAATATCAATTTTGAAGACACTCAGGAATTGATCCAGATCCGCCACTAATCTTTAAAAAAGATTTCAATTGATCGTATAGAAGGCTTGTGGCGGGTCCCAGCAAATGTTTGAATTTGGGTGTTAGAAGCACTCTTAGTGCCCAGTAGTCCATATTTCATGACTTCTAATCATTATTTTACTCAAAAAAAAATATTCGCTCTAAAATGTGTATATTCATAAATACACTTAATACATTCCATATTCGCCACTGATCAAGATCCTCATTGGTTTATCTCTAAAAATGATGTCATCATTTTTGAACTTAAGAAAACATCAAATTGTGACCTTTCTGAATGATCCAATAAGAATCTTGGTGATGTAATATTCAACAAATCAATAGTCTAAATTAGACCAACTTTATTTTTCTAGTCTGAAAGGCATTTTGATTACTGTAATGAAAATCTTGTGGCAGGTGGAATGCATGTAGAGGATGCACCATAGGCCATTTTTGGAATAATTTGCTTGCGCTGGCCATGCCAGTATATTTAAACTCACACCGTGGAATGCATGGAGAACATACCCTTGTGTGCGCCAGTATGCCGGGAAAATCGAGGGGAAAATGGTATCTTGCGCTATAGCATATTGTGCCCAGAGTGGGAATTTATTAATTTTTGACTTTTTGATAAGACACTAATGGATATTGTTTCCTAAATCCTGAAAGTAGTGCATGATCAATGCAAAAAACTAGAGCTTAAAATATTAAACGATTGAATTTTAAAAAATCTTAAAAATGGGCTACCGTCAGTGTGTCATAAAATTTCAATGGATTAACCTTTTTGAGTTCTGTTTTTTGCTGAAATAGACTATTTTCGATTATTGACCAGGTCCTGGCAGCAAAATTTGGCATTCATTAAGTAGAAATTCCAAAATTTTAGCAACAAGTATATAAGGGTGATTAAGACATCCGCCCAAAATTTGGGCTTTTTTCCCCGAAAACCACGATCATTAAAATATTTTTCAAAAAATTGACTGAATTCAGAAAATTTATAATACTACCAAATAAACCCAAAAAAACATTTAAAGGCTTTAAGGGGTCACCCAATTTCAATATTGGTCATTTTTAGGAAAATGTGCATCATTCTGATTCCTAACATTGAATATATCAACAAAAAGCAAATTTTATAAAATTTCAGCTATTGAATCTTTTTCTTCCAATTTTTTTTTTAAAATGAATCATTTTTCATGCCCTATCTATCGAGATTCAAAACAGGCCTCGACTACTTTCAGAAAGTGATTTTTGACTGAGATCAGACTAAAAACGTACTCTTGGGCCCAAATGCCCAAATAAAGTAATTTGGGCTCAGACCCCTGTAATCAGAAATTTATCAATTTATTTTGATTTTATCATCAGAAGCATAAAATTGCACTTCAAAAAAGCCCTCAACCACTTTCAGAAAGTGATTTTTGACTGAGATCAGTCTAAAAGTGTACTTTTGGGCCCAAATATGGTAATTTTGGCCCAGACCCCTAAAAATATGAATTTTCCAAATTTTTTTGATTAAATCATCAAAAGCATACAATTACGCTTCTAAAGAGCCATCAACCATTTTCAGAATATAATTTGTTCCTAAGATATGGATTTCATTCCATATTGTGTATAGATCTAGATGAAATACCGGGTGAGTAAAAGAAAATGTTTTGACAAGACATCAGATTACACCATGTTTTGATAATCGATTTTCAAAAAACCTTTTTTCATCATGTAGAGGAAAGCCTAACATAAATTTCAGTCTATTGTTTTTTAGAATCTGTTCACTACTTGCTATAAGCCCATCATTTGAGGGTGCAATAGAAAATTTGAAGAAATATTGTTGGAAACTGAAACCTTTTGTTGGCCCTACCTTTGGAAGTTTCCATTCAATTTCTGAATTGCATATCAATAAAAATTGAACACAAATTGATAAGGTTGTCATATACTGAGAAATCAAATAGCAGATGTATAACAACGAAAAAATATATTTTCATTTTGAAATTATATTCAGACCTGCACTTCACTCACAATGTAAAAAACAAACATAGATAAATATTGAATTTTGATTCATTAATTACAATACGGTGACCTTAAGGGATCGTCTGTTAATGATGGGAAATTCAACCGTCTTTAATTGGTTGTAAATTACATCATCAATAATCTGATTGGTTTATCATATTTTCATATTTTTTGTTTCAACAAAATATGAAATGATGGCATTTTGAATTAAACCAATCTGATTCTTGATGATGTAATGATTAGCCAATGAAATAGCAAATTCACCAATAATTTGTAGAAGGGTCATCTTATTTAGAGTATTGATTGGTTAAATATTACATCATCAAGATTCTGATTGGT
>JAUKPT010001062.1:0-16565 GCA_032273505.1 Nanomia bijuga
TTATAATGTTTAGATTGAAAATTGTCTACGTATGAAGGAGAACAGGTCTACACTGTACAAGGAAAGAAGCGTTTTTTGTTCTTCTTGTAGACGAGATAGCCAATTACATAAAATAAGAAAAATTGTATTTGAAGAGCGACCTGGCTGAAAAAATGGAGAGGTGCCTGCCAACGGCAACGGTGGCGCCGGCGACTTTGCCGACCCCTGTCGGAAATCCTTTACTCGCGAAAGTTTATTCCCACAAAATATCTTAAATTTGGTCATCCGCGAAAGTTTATTCCCGCGGTTAGAAAAGTTCGGTAGATAACAATTATTTTCTAGTTCTGAGAAATGAAGGAAATAAAAATGTTTTATCAAAACTAAGCAAATAGAATATTTGATTATGTTCTTGATTACTGATGTAAGGAAAAGCGAAACATACAATCAACGTCCGTTTAAAACCATAATAATTTAATAATCAGTTCAAAAGCTCAAATAGTCAGTTTCTCCCAAACTCGTACCCAGTGCCGTCATATCGTCGCCGGTATAAATTATAATATGGGATAAAAGCAATGGGAACGAGGGTCCAGTTTCTCCAAGGGGTACTGTACATATTCACGGAAATTTAGCTACACGTATATATTTGGCCTCAATTTCTTCAATCTGATGATATTTATCTTCACAGACTGACTCCAGCGGTGCATGCAATCAGCGTACAATTTGATAAGCACGATTCCCACTAAGCAATAATCCTACAAAATATAAATAAAAAATAAAGTTCTATGCACACGTGCTGTTATCAAAACAGATGAAAAGAATCACCATAGTGACCATACGAATACAATACACAGGTCAACCAATCAAAGCAGACATCACACCCATAAATTGTCTCGACGGTTTGAGTTACGTGGTTGTTGAAGATGATCTCTTCGCAAAGGTTAACAAGGTTGGGAGATTAAGGGAACAAAAGGACTTAGATATGTAACGTGTGAGATATATAGGATATGTAAAGTATTTACCACACTCTTCTTCAACAAAAAAAGTTCTTTAATTGAAAATTTTTGAAGGACACAAAATCATTTCGTTGTGTTCCAAAAGGCCGAGAGTTAGGGATCGTTCGCATACTTTCGGGTGCTTAGACAGGGGACTTTAAATTTATTTTTGGAAATATCCCCGAGCTTATTTGGACCTATATCATATGAAGATTCTACATGTTTTGGGTTTAGATACTCACATAAATCCCTTTTTTCCGTTACATTCTACTAACTCTATAACATTTTCAAGGTCTATTGTGCACCTAACGTGTCAAAATTGTCCCAACGGTGGTCATTTTTGAAACGAGTATAAATCATTGTTTGGTATAATATGAGCCCCTCCTTCACCTTCTCATTCATTTTCAACGCTGTTGGTGCACCTGGAGGGTTAGAATTGACCACCAAAGGGAGTCATTTTCCCTAAAATCGACCAGAAGAGGGTCTTTTTCAACGCTGTTGGTGCACCTGAGGGGTTAGAATTGACCCCAAAAAGGGGTCATTTCTTCCTATAATCGACCAGAAGGGAGTCATTTTTTCAGAAGTAGACAATTATCAATATTTTTGTGCCAAATAGTTTATCTTGTTGGAAACCAGTATAAATCGTCGTTTGGAAAGAAAAAAACATACACACAAAACTCTTTTTTTTTATCAATTTCCTCATAAAGGATGATTGAGTCCGATGTTCAGGATCCTTAAGACCACTTTCGCCGATAAATTATGGATTATCAAAATTTGGTAAAATTGGCCAAATTTTAGGTAACCAAAAAATAGGATTTTTATAAAAAAACATACAAAATCATTTTTTCCATCAGAAGCAAGTCCCTACTACAGTACTACCATGTTTCCCAAACTACTATCATAAAAACAATCATAAAAAATCAGTATTTATGCCCCTATTTAAAAAATATGGGCCTATCGTCCTCAACGGACAAGATGTTTCAATTTACTTTATTTTTTATTTTTCATTTTTATCAGAACTGGGGAGTTATTAATTTTTGATCAATGTTCCCAGACTCAAATCCAAACATTTTCCAATAGCAAATCGACAGATATTAAGCCTTCCTCCGCTTAGTAAAGATTTAGAAAAAAATCTTTTTTATTTTACAAAAAAATCACAGTAAAATAACTGCAATGTAATAGACCAATCAACAAAATATATTTCGATTTTGAAAAATATAATAATGCATAAAATATTTTATTACCACTCCACCTTATTTTCAGAAAATCAAAGAAAAAATCCTTTTTTTTGGTAATTTCTAGAATAGACGAAATTTACCTCTTTTCACTGAGTTCAGGGATTGTTGCCTAATCATGGCTATCTGTTTGGTTTATATAGAAGTGTTTTGGAACGAAAGAAAGCATTGGCTCAGTCGTTAGGTTTCAGGTTTCGCAATGGAGCGATCAGTTTTATAATCAATGCTATATAATTATATTTCTTTTTATAGATATAATAATTGCTGATATTCATGATGTGTCTCAAGAAACTGAAGGAAGATGTAAAACTCAACCAGGGATCATATAGCTTCGGGGAAGTCAATACAAGATGTCAAGACCAATGGAGTTCATTTAGTAAGAAATGTTTTGAGTAAGGGTGTATTTACACAAACAAAAATTAAAGCATCGCAAGACAATAGGCCTACACTAATAGCTTAACAACTTGTGACAATTGACATTTGCTGTCAGCTACAAAATGGTTTCATCAAAATTGTTTCATTGTTATGTGGCACTATGTCATTACTCAAAAACTCACTTCAACTACTTTTAAAATTGTGATTTAGAAATCCCATTTACATTTTGTCGCTTCACTAGTAAGTAAAACACTACATTAACCACAACAATAAACGTTACTACAAACGTAGATGACCTTTGTGAAATATTATTAGAAGAAGATAAAACAAAATTAACTTTTGATGCTAAATCAATCATCTTTTGTGCAACATCTTATTTATTAGAAGACAATGAAACACAATGGATCGCCATTTCTCGATCATCTTTCGTGTAGCTTCTTAGTACCCTGCCCCCCCCTGTGTGTAGATAAAAAACAAAATATGAAATAAACCTGAGAAAGGATAAGTTTGGAACATTTTTTAAACATTAAAATTCATACTATTTCAATGTCAGAAATTGTTTCCAGATATTTCTTTGAATTTTTGGGAATGGGCCTCATATTCAAAAAAATTTCAGTTGGATGAAATCTAAAAAAAATTGTGCAATTAAATACCTGACAAATATTCCGTTTTTACCGATTTGTAAAAACTTTTTAAAACCCTGTGAAATTGCTTAGGAAATTTTTCAAACTATTTGGTTACATGATATTTCTAGATTTTAATGAAGGGTCCTATACACTGTGTATATATTTTTATTCTCAAAGGGTCTTGGTCACACATTTTTCGACAGTCAAAAAATGTCGTCACATGTCGAAACATGTCGTACAATATTGAAATGGTCGAAAAAAGTTAGAAAGTCCAGAATTATCGAAATATGTCGATAAAATTTGAAACATGTTGAAAAATGTCAACAAACTTTATTCTAATAAATACAGATGTGATTGTTGTGTACTAATTAGTGTATCAATTTTTCACGTGTATTTATTTTGGAGCCCCCCCCCCCTTCGAGCACAGGGGAACGTCTTGTATCATCTCAAATCTGATAATATACAACAATATATGACGATATATTAAACATTTTAATTTGTTAAATTATGTCCAAAAATCTAAACATTTGTCAAATTTTGTCTAATTTTGTTAATGTCGAATTGTGTACAAAAGTGTTGAATTTTGTTTAATTTTGTTGAATTATTTTGTGAGAAACGATGAAAAATGTGAAAAGTGGTGAATTTTATCGAAAACTTTCAAATTTCATTGAAAATGTTGATTTTTTTAATAATTGGTCCTCAGTAGAGAGGAAAGTCTTATATCGTCTATATCGTAAGTGTTATAATCTTTATAACTTGACTATCAAACCTAGATACAACTTTTCGGTTATTCATTGTTATATTTTATAAATTTTGGCGCTATGTACCTTTTCTCTTGTAATTATTTCTCTCATAATTATTTCTGAAAGTTTTTAAGCTGTAATATTTATTTTATGAAGAGGATTTAGTGATAGTGAAATGTCATTGTCTTCTTCCCCTAAATTTAACTAGATTTTGTAAATCTGATTAAACACAAAATATTACAAGATATCATTACATTGTATTCCATTCCATGGATGCTTTGACACTCGACTCAGTTCCTTCTAAGTACTGGAACAAAGCATTCAACCTCGCGTGCTAGATGCATTGGGCATCTACTGTTTCTCGGCTAACGCCTCGAAAACTTTTTTACAAAACTATGCTTTAACCTATACTAATAAGGGTAATAAGGAATTTAATATAAACGTGTTTTAAAGTTTATTTCAAATTGATAATGACCGAGATATATCTCAATATGACACATTGTTTGTTTACTTTTTGTTATAGGTAATAAGGAATAAGTTTCTTTGCTGTCAGTGCGATACAACAGTATACAAACTGTGAATTTAATGAGCAGAACAAAACCAACAATGAGAAAATAAATCACATGCTGATAAAATGCATAACAAATAAACAAATCGATATTCCAGTAAGTGATGTTAATCCGAGGTCAAAATCACCAAACAAATATCATGGTCGTCAAGGAAACACAGCATTCATCCAATTAAATCAAAAAACACAGTCGTGGAATATCTAGTTTTAGGACCTAAAATAGCTAAAAGCTTTATGAAATTGCCAAAAAAGTTTATTATTTATGAGAAGGGCTTATTTCTTCCTTGATTTTCAAAATCTTTCTTTTGGTGACAATTTTTGTTCTGAACAACTCAGGTTGTGAACAAATTGTTCACGGAAAGATCAACCACAAAACATCACAATCGCAGCAACTTCAAAAAATTTCGGCTTCTGTGAGTGGGTGTGAGGTTGAGGAAAGAAATGCTGGATCTGAGTAAAAAAATATCCTCGAACCCTTTGTACCCTTACGTACCTCGTAACCCTCGCAACAGTGATTTGGTTTTAACGTAATGTGGGAAATTAAAAAGATTAAGGTATAAAGAGGTAACAGATAACGCGATAAATGATTTTCAACATTAGATGTGAAAGATATGATTTAGACTATTTCCTTCTTTTACACACTTATCCCAGAAAAAGTGGGAAAGTTGGCTTAACGTTTTAATTTTGACTCTACATACAGAGGATTTTCGCCTCCCATAGGAGCCACAATGTTCGTATTGACCCCCAACCCTCGACCCCTACCACACACTCTTCTTGATGAAGTCAATTTAACCCTGCCATGCTCATCATTAGCAATTCCATCGAAATGCCTCCTCCATTTTCTGAATATGATACGTCTTCATAATGCTTCCAGCTGTTAAGAGTCGAAGATAAGTCTTTATTAGACCTGTTACTAGTTCGCCGAAGACTCATTACATCATCAATATTCTGATTGGTTCATTTCAAAATGTCATTCGTTGATATTCTGGTAAACCTTAAAATGATAAAAATATTTCTAATTATGCGAATTAGATTCATGATGTAATTTACAACCAATAAAAACGGTTAAAATTTCCATAATTTACATATGGTTCATTAGAGAAGGATGGATTAAGCTGTTAGATACCTGAAATCTTGTAATTAATCTTAATCCAATCAATTAGAACAAACTTAAAGAAGACAAGAATATCTATACTATCATTATCAGGATTGGAATATCCCACAGATGAGTTTTTCGCACATATCTGGTAATATTTCTGGGAATAATTTTGGTTATAGATATGTTCTCAAAAAGCGACAGCTCCATAAAATAAAACGACCGGAACCATACCTTACCTTACCTTACCTTACCATGGTCAGCTTAACACATGGCTTGATGTTGCCGACATAATTTTATAACTTCAAAACTATTCAACGTACAAGCCTGCCATTTGGACTACTTGATTTTACATACAATTTAAGGATACTCACAAAATTTCAGATTGAAAGTTAAATTTTGTGAGTAACCTTAAATCATGTAAGAAAAAAGTATTCCAAATATTGTACGTTGAATAGTTTTTAAGATATAAATTTCTGACGGTGAACATATCAGGCCAAATGATAAGATGGCCATGCCTGGATCGTGAAAAAATTGGGCAATTAAATTCATTTCAGTATAAAATGTAATATTAAACGGATACCTCTTAATCAAATGAATCTGAATAAACTTGAAGTGAACTGACAGTCTTCATTTCCAACCATGATGTGTGTAAGTGGCTAGACGATTTCTACCAAGCCATCAAGCCATCAATTTAACCAGTATGATAGCATAACTTTATCTTTGAACGTTGTCTACACTACCTTAAGGGAAGAAACTTTCGCGAGAAGAAATTTTCGAGAAATTTAATTTCGCGAATGGGAGGGTCAAAATTAGCGCAATTCGTGAAATTCAATTTCGCGAATTGACTAATATTTTGCAACAAAAATTTAATTTAATTTAATTTCGAAAAAAAGGGCCAAATTTGCGAAAATTTCTTACGCAAAAATTTCTTACGCAAAAATTTCTTCTTGCGAAAATGTCTTTCCTTGAGGTAAGCTAAAAACTTCAATGAAAATACAGCGGGGTAGTTATCCTCCAGATACCATTATAGCCATTTGATTGGTTTAAAGTTACATCATCAAGAATATTATTGCATCAATTCAAGATGTCTCATATTGATGTTTTGTAAATACACAGAATGATGAAAGTATTAAGAAGTCAACCAATCAGATTCTCGCAGATGTAATTTTCAACCAATCAAATAGCAAATTTACCAAAGCATAAAGACAAATAACACGAACGTGGAATGACGATCATTTCAAGTTAGTATTAAATTGTCTTAGTACTTGTTCACTTGTCCAACCTTCATAGATCTCGTTTTTAGATCCGACTTGGACTTCGATGAGAAAACCAAGCAGCATTTGAAAATTAATTTTGGGCCATTTCTCAACCATTGCTTCAGTAAAATTGCTTCAGTTTCAATAAAAAATAATGAAGATCTCCATAGCTTTCAAGGGAATGAAATAGTTACATATATAAATTCTTCAGGAATAACCAGAGTTTTAGTGAAAATGGATATCTGAATTATTTGTTCATCTTATAACACCATTTAGAAATAATGCATGATAATCTTGATCAACTTCCTAGAAACTGCAACTGAAACATATTGTGGTGTTATAAAACTTCATTTCAACCTTAGATCTCGTCTTTAATTCCGAGGGGCAAACAAGTTCGAAAATTCTGTCAAAGATTTTTGGGATTTGGGATTTTTTTTTATGGAATTTAAGATTTTTTTTCAGGATTTTAGGATTCTTAGGGGGATTTTTTGGGGGATTTTTCCTTCAGATTTTCTTTTGACTTGTTTACCCCTCGGTTAAATCCGAAATATTCTACATTATCCATCCATATGGATTAACCAACGCGTAGTGGTATGTCATCTTTCAACACACTTTCATTCATGTAAATTAAGTAAGAATCCAATCAAACAATATTCTACATTGTCCATCCGTATTCTCGTTCTAATCTAAAAGAAAACAAAAGACATTCTGCAATCAATCAGAATTTCATCCACTCAGGGATCACATAGTACAAACCAGTACATCGCAGTACTTTTTATTTGAAAAATCCCAAGACAATACAGTCCATTTTTTTCAGGAGGTAGAAAACCCATAATACAGACATGATTGTGGGTTAAATTTCTTTTCCTCTGAAAATTTAATTTTTTTTGAGATTTTAGGACCTCCAAATGCTCATTCCAAAAATATTTTTTACTCTGAAATCAGAGAATTCTCTGACAGACTGACATGTCTGATAATCCCAGTACATTAACCATTCCAGTACACGCAGTACATCCCTGTACATCCCTGTAGGGGAGGCCAACCTGCATACACCTTTTCACAGTTAGTACCAGATTGGTACGCGTCAAATGCAAGCAAAATCAATAAGTACTTCTTTTCAAAATACAGTTAGTATCAGGTAAAATGGATCATCAAATTTCATTTTTTTATTGCGAGAAAAATTTTTAGTGAAGAAACATAAAATGTCGCGAAAATTTGCTCGCGAAAACTTTTTATCGTTTTTTGTTTTGTTTTACCATATTTGGTTAAACGTCCTAACTCATCTGGAAGACCCTTTTTTTGTTCCTGACCAAAGGATTTTCCGTCCAGATCAAAATATTTGTTTGTCTAGAGTTCGATTCAAAACCTCTTTTTCAAGTCAGATCATAGGTTGTTTCGTCCGGATTTGATTCAAAACCTCTTTCCAAGCCGGATCATAGTTTTTTTCGTCTGGATCGTTATACGGACATTTTTTGAAGCCAGATTGACTCCCGGGTGGATTTTTCCGGATGACTGAGGTAGGATTTATAAGATCATCAAATTTCATTTTTCTATTGCGAGAAACATTTTTAGTGAAAAACTTTAGCGAAAATTTGCTTGCGACAATTCATTATTTGTTTTGTACCATAATTGGTTAGACATGTGTTTATCTTGTAAAAAAAAAAGGCTGTTAAATACTGTTAAATTTAGTAAAGATTACGAAAAAATTCCCTTTATAAGATGAATAATAGAAGTGGAGACAATTTTGAGATTGAGCTACAGAAAAGTTTACCTTTCCCTCAATCCGATTTCTCTGAAGCTTATCGTAGAAAAATGAAACCTCTTAAGATTCTTTTAAATTGAAACTGATGATCAAAACTACGAAGAATGAGCCTGAAACTTCAGATAATCCTTCTTTCATTACATTAAAAGTCAAAATGTATTTGTAAAATCTAAAACCATATAAGATATAGTTCAGGGATCATCTCAAAACGTTCTCTAATTTAGAATATTGATTGGTTTAATATTACATCATGAAGAAAATGATTGGTTCATTTCAAAATAATATCATACGTTTTGAAATTAAGAAAACATCAAATATTGACATTTTTAAACGAACCAATCAGATTCTAGATGATGTAGTATTCAACACATCAATAGTCTAAATTAGACAAAGTTTTGAGATGATAAAATTCAGGTGTGTTTTCAGCGACAAAAAGCAAAACATTGTTCAAAGAAGAAATCTCAATTCTTCGATAAATAAAATTCGTTGGTAAAAGTTTCATGAGTAAAAATATTTCGTCGGTAAAAATTTCGTCGATAAAAAAAAATTCGTTGATAAAAATTTCGCCGATAAAATGAATACAATATGATAAAATATTTATTACCGATAAGCAGGGCTACAGAATATTTTTTGCTTCCGGTACCGCGGGTCTTTGCATCCGGCTGAAATAGGGTTAAAAGAGAATGTACCACAAAATGGTATTCCATTTTGAATTGATTTGGTGAAGCTTTCCGGCTGACACTGCCCTTTCCGGGTACCGGCGGTACCGGCTTTTCTGGAACCCTGTCGATAAGATGAAACCTTTGACGTCATATATCTAACGTCTCCAAACGTGATAACAAGAAAACCAAACAATCTCAAAATAACAAAATCTTTCTCATATCAATTCGTCTGCAATTAATCAAAATGTCACTTCAAAAAGTTGATATCAAGAATCCATCATCTCCGATAAGTTCAAATGTTCTAACAGTGACACGAGACAAAACCTCAGCGAGTGATAGTGTCAAGCGAAGCATGATATAGATTTACCATGATGTCTAGGCTTTTGTAAACAAAGATCTTATGAAGATAACGAACCCATGAAGCCTACAGGTCATTTGTTTGAATAACATTATGTCATCAATAATGGGATCGATTAAGGGTATAGAGGGGGGAGGGAGGGTCAAAAGTGAGAGACTCGGATTTTGCCCCCCCCCCTTTACCCTTAATTCCAGTTATTTCTAAACTGAGTAGGATTGAATTGTGCACGCGTTTTTTTGAAATCAACATATTCTTAGTATACACATGATGAATGGAAGGCAATTAAAATTATGCCCTTGTTTTTTTTTCAAAGTCGGATTTTGGATTGAGTAAAAATAAAAAATAACTTATAAAAGGAACGAAAATACGTGATGACGATATTCTTTTTCCAAATTTCATCTTGGATATTCTTATGAAGTATATTCTTATGAAAAACGCGTTTATGTCACTAAAAAATGACAGATAAAGATCCTGTTAATCAAAATGGGTTAATTTTAGAACCTCACAAATACAGAAATAATTGGAACCAATTCTAACCATGATATCGAAATCAGGAACAACAATCCCATGATGCAACAGATCCTTAAAAACAAAAAGGGTAAGGTGAATCCTGTAAATTGATTGGCTGAGAACTCGCTTTTATATCACACAAATACCCTGTTCGTGATAAAAGCTCTCCGTAAAGCAGGCTAACAGGATTCATCTTACCCATGCGATAAACCAGTTAACACATAGTTTCTCAGTCATTATGGCATTTATTTTTCTCGAGTTTTATTTTCCTATTTATTGGAAAAGCGGAAAATAAATATAAAAATGCCATAATGTCCTCGAAACCATACAACTGATACAACAAACTGTTTGGAAATAAACATTACAATACCAGCTGCAGAATATCGTTTAAACACTTAAAAAAATCACTAGAGAATATTTTTTTGTAAAACTAAAACTCAGCGTGACCAAAGCTGCAATATTTCGACCAATCACATTTAATAGTGGTGTCACACATCATTTCCTTCATAAACACAAACAACGAATCAACAGTTTCTTGTGTATTTTCGATGACATCAAAGTGCTGAAAAGAAATGCTCGATTTTAAAAGAATGAAAAGGACACGACGCTTTAAAACCATTCTCTCCAGTATCCAGAGAATTTTTTAGAAAATTAAAAAGAATTTCATACCTCCGACCCCCAAAAAAATCCTCTACCCCACCCCTCGTAAAAAATATAAGCCCCCTAAGAAGATATAAAAATGATTCATTGCCATAAAATAAATATTATTATGTATCTCAGATCCTTAAAAAAATGAAAAAATAAATAAAAAAATCCACGAATTCTTCGTATGAAAGCAATGACCACAAGATTTCTACCAATCACATTTGTTGCGGCGGCGTCACACCTAGCAACTGAAAACATTGGCACATCATTTCCTTGATGATTTTCACGAAATACAAGCGAGCATAGATGAGTCGGTAGAGATGAGGGTGAGGATCTAAAAGTACCTTCGTTTGGTGATAATAAGAGCTAAAATCATGACACAAATCACATAAAAACTGACACAACTGGTTCGTAGACAAGTGTAAACGGTGACTTGTATTTTGATCGAAATGACAATGTAACTGGAGCATTAAATTCGGATAGTATAGAATATATTGTAATATGATTTGCCACTCAGCGTCTTCTGTTAGCAAGGAGAAATCGATATCGTCAATATCAGGTAAGGCCTCGTACACACCGTCTCTGACTTTCTCATCAAATTGTTCAAGAAGTTGACTTATACGTGCATAGTTGTACAGTATGAACAGACTCTTACGAGATGACAAACAAGAGATGTCTTTTACGCTGGCGATCTTCAGTTGATTGTTTAACGAAAGCGAAAATATATCAAGGATTAATGAAGAGACTGCAACTTGCTTTATAGTGTCTTCCCACTGTGCACCGTTTACAACGCGGCCATATTTAGACCGATATGATGCGAACAACTCGTCTTTTCTCGCTTGCAAATAACCGCCCATCAAAGCAGCTGGCTGCTCGTCGAACGCACAGAATTTCTGTTTTTCGTCACCAGATATCGCTTGATATACCAACGCAGATTTCTGGGCACTGACCAGTTTCTGATTGACGACAAGATGGACGATAGCTTCTGAATCAACAAAAGCCTCTTGCATATCGACAGCGTCTCGGAAATATGAGGTTGGGGTATGATCAGTGTTGAGTAGTGGAATAAAACTGATATCTTTAGCAAAACCACTTTTCTTTGTAGTTTTATCTTCGAGCCATTTTTTCCCATCAAAAACCATCTCTTCGTCTACCACACTTAAATAATTATTCAACTTACTTTTGGTTATTTCCACTTCTGGTTCACACTGATCATAATTGGATTTTTCGAAATTTATATTCTTCGTAGACAACTCTTGATGAATACTTTCGATAGCCTTTTCAGTCAATACCAAACTTTGATTTTCACACGTGGTGACATCAGCATAGCTCTTGATTTCACAAAGGATATCACCATCCTCTCCGCGCATGTGCAGTAGAAATCGCTTCATGAAAAACGAGTAAAGCAAGGTGCGAATGTTTGCCACACTATCGACATTTCTGACAAGGTGGCATTTGAACACGTGTTTTTCATTACCATCGTCGCCGTTTCTATGGAAACTCTGCCGCCATCTTTGTTGTTGCAACGTCTTTAAAATGTTCTCTCTATGCAGAGTCACTGATAAAACATCTTTCTCTTTGTTAAATTCGTAAGTGGAAATGAAATGCTTCTCGTTATTGTTGGTGTGGTCTTGTTGATTTGAACGGACCCAAGTTTCGAATTTCTTTAACGAGAACCCAATATCACAAGCATCTTTTGTACCCACTTTATGTCGAATGATGAAGCCAACGAATTGGCTGTTGTTATTTTCTTTGTGTTCAATATTTTCTTTGCTGTTGTAAACATTTTGGAAGCGATTCTTCAGTATTTCGTCATCGAGAAGAAGTTTTAGCAATTCCTTTTGTATTACAATTAGTACTGGCAAGTTATTCATCACTAAAAGAAAACTGAAAAAGAATATCTGAATATGTATTTTACCAAGGGCAGGGAGGGGAGGGGGCAAGTCCTAGATGTCAAATATAAGCAAAAACATTTAGTATTTTGGGTTATTCAAAATATAGTATAAAGGATTGGAGTTCACCTAATATTCTTTTGCATAACCAGAAGGCTTATTATACCTAATGCGCAAAAGTTGCAGTACTTCACCCCCATTAGTATAGTACAAGTATAGTAAAAGAAGATTAGTGAATAGTCCAGGGGAAATAAAGATTTTTAATCGAGCTGACTGTAACTAATAAATTATTACATGATAAACTATCATTCTCGAAGATGGAAAATGTTAATGTGAAAATGGAGAAATAGTCCAGTCAAATTAAGCTCAAATTACAAAAGTTTGTTTTTCCGTTTTTTCTCGAAGTCAATGCTATTTTACAACACCAAAAAAAAGTCCTAAGAAAAATTCAATGTGAAAACTTTATTTTTGGTTTTTTTTTGGTCCATTCCAATATTAAAGGGCGATAAAATGCAACATAGAAAAAAGTACACTTTTGAAATAGATTGGATAGCTGGATTAAGCATAAAAAGTAGATGAAAAGAAAGGTATGGTTTGCTTTGTTGGATCAAATGATCAGGAGTTATTAGCGAGTAAATCTCCAAAAAAAAACACTTTGTTCTAGGGGAACCCTTCCTTTATCACCTTTTTTATACTGGGATGGACCAAAAAGCCCCCATAAATAAGGTTTCCACATTGAATTTTTCTTAGGACTTTTTCATGGTATTGCTAAATACTATCGACTATGAGAATTTACACAAAAAATAAACTTTTGCAATTTGTTGCACCCTGAAACCTAATTTGACTGGACTGAAACAATATTAAAGAATAATAGCATCACTGATTAAACTGCCTGAAGACTCAATGTAATTAAGATCTTTGCGATGCTTATTTCGACCCATTTTAAGGGTCCAATTAAATTCCCTTAAAAGATTTAGTGCGAAAGGAATAACAAAGTGAACAAAAAGAGTCATGTGTAGATCCATTCATTGCTTTTAAAAATGCGTACAAATTGTTCAGCTACAATTTCTTTTTTAAAATTCCATTACATACAGCACAGCTTTACAGCGTTTATCAACTCAAGAGTTGATACAAAATGTATTTTCACTGATGAACCAACACTGGTTTTAAGTTAACACAATAATTCAGAGTTCAGAGTGAACTAAAGGGTCCTATTTTTCAGACCTTGGCAGCAGTTACAATCGTTTTCAAGAAATTAATGTTTAAAATTACCACTCATCATTGGTTGGGCAGTTAAGGAAATTGAGAGTTTCCCAGAACGAAGAGAAAAATAATTACAGAATTGTCTAACGTTTTCCAGACAAAATAAAAAAAAAACTTTTTTCAGATTTTCCCATAATTCAATTACCTATAATATCATTTTCAAATAAAATGTAATAAGGGATTTACCTCTTGATTGGTTTAAAATGACAACATCAAGAATCTGATTGGTTATTCAAGAAATGTCACGATTTGTACTTTTGTCAAAACTCAAAATCACTAAAAATGATTTTAAATGAACCAATCAGGTTCTTGACAATTTAATTTTCAACCAATCAACGTTACCTACTAATTTGTAGACAACCACCCTCATAATTATGATTCAATATATTATCTTAAATTTACTTTTCAAAAATATTTCCAACCGAAGCAGTTATCATCAGAGAAATGATAGCGAATATTGACAAAAATTAGCAAAAATTACAGAGATTTCTACCCTTTCTGTCATAGATGTTATGCTAAATCCCAAAATATTTGTACCATTTCTGCCATAGATGTATGCTAAACCCCAAAATAGCTGAAATCTTTTTTATTGTAATCACAAGTTGACAATCATTAAATATAATAAAAATGTATCATTAACCCTCGGTGGGTTAAGAATCTCATATTTTCAATGAAAACAGCGTTCCAGTAAATGTTCCGAGAAAAAAAGACGTATGAAGTATTATCAACACAATTCATGATATTTTCAAAGTTTTTGTTAAAAATATCAAAGCGAACGTGAGATATACAATTATTTGTCATAACACTTTAACAAAAGAAAGTGCGTGAAATATTTGAACAAAAGCCATTATCTTTCAACTTCTTGATATCTAATTCAATTGTACATATGTCATGTAATTTGATATTTTATTCACATAAAAAAAAGATTTTTACTTTTCTCTTTTTTAAATCCGAGTCATGAAGGTCTTTATATCAAGGGGTAGTTTTACCATCCCCATTTCTCACTGCGGGTCAAAAGATTATTGACAATTTTTGCAATTGATGGTTAGTGCATTTAGCCAAAAATGTTAAAAATGGAAAAAAATCTAGAAATTTTCATCATTAATGCCCCTCTATCCTGAGATACAAGCTCTAAATATTAACCAATATTTACCACAGAGAGGAGTTACATTATCAAGATTACATCATCAAGATTTTGATTGGCTCATGAAGAAGCATTTTTATTATTTTTAATTTCAACAAAACATCAAATTTGTGACGTATTAAATTGAACCAATTAGCTTCTCGATGATCTAATTACCAGACAACCAAAACGGCTAAAATAGCTGAAATTTGGCGAAAACACCTTACCAATATTAACCAATAGTACATTCTTCTTTCCTGCAATACCCAAGACCATCAAAAACAGTACCAATTAAGTAATGCCCTTTATAATGAACAAACGAAGATCCCATTGAGAGAAAGCTTTCACCACGATCATATAACACCTCTTTTACATCAAAAACATCTCGGTCGCCATCTTTAGAAACGGTAACCATGGCTGCGCCTACACTGCAATAAGCTGTTTTGTTAGCAGCAACCGCATGGAATGAAAGTATATCTTTGAAATAGGCCACATAGTAGTGCCCAGTCTGTTTATCGACGAAAACATTATCAGGTACATAACCTAAATACGCTTTGTTGCTTAACGTTAAATGCCCATTTGAATCTCCATTTCGATCATAAAAATGTATTTCCCTAGCCCCCATTTCGACAGAAACAACCTGTTTTCGGTCTTTCGACAGTGTAATCCCATTAAAAGATAAAGCATCCACGACATTCTTTGTTTCGCCATAATTGTAGTAAATAATATTTCCAGTTTTTAGCTTCAACACCAGTTCAGCCCATGCCATTGTTTCGCCCAGTCGGCAATACTTGCCGAAATTCGTCACGTAAAATGTACTTTCATCAATCATTGAAATGTCATTAAAACACACGAATTTCTCATCGCCAATTGTTTTGAAGTGAACTATTTCCGAAGGTTTTGTCTTGTTGTAAACAAACACTTCGATGGTATCTCTATCTTTGGGGTGGTTCACGACATAGACGTGAACTATTCCCTTCACGGAATCCTCTATGATATCCATGCCATGAGGGTCAAAGGTCAATGGTTGAATCGTCGAGCTGATTATTTGGAGCTTAACCGGGTCTTGTTCAGGATTATTAAAATCAAATGTAAACAGATTACCAGGAGTGTATTTGGGATTGCACCGCGTAAAACCATTGTGCCCATTTGTTATAAATGCAAGACCATACAACTAAAACTAATTCAAAACCATCCTTGGCATTCAAAATTATCATACTTTATTGCAAAACAAGAAAATATTGTATGTTACAAATCTTAGAAAAACTACCATACAAAATTATACATCAAAAGAAAATTATGCATGCTGTAAATTTAAAAAAAAGAGAATTACAAACTATTTTACATTGAGTTTTTTCTTTAAGATTAAAATTCACTAGCGATTCACAAATGAAGTGAATAGGCAGGGCTTCATACAGCCATTTTGTATTAGGGCCGTTTGACTAACAAAGATTGAGTTTTTGTTGAATATTTCTTA
>JAUKPT010001063.1:0-16562 GCA_032273505.1 Nanomia bijuga
ACACACACACACACACACACACACACACACACACACACACACACACACACAAGACATAAGCTAAAAATCACTGAAGCAAAGAATGACGAGAAGAAAAAAAACACCAGAAAAAATACTTTACCTGCAAAAAACGTTTTACAAAAATGATAGTCAAGATTACTAATTCCAATATTAGACTATATCCAGAAGTCAAATTAAACCTGCAACTTATTGTTAGAGTAAGTGACAGTTTCAGTCATATTTACTCTAATATTAAATTAGGTAATACTAGACTCATACAAGACTAGACTTATAGAACTAGACGATGAGTGAAAGACAAGCCACTTTAGGAGATGAATAACATAGATCCATCAGTTTCAATAATAAACTTTAAGCAAACACCTATAAGAAGTTACTGACCAAATCTTTTTCCAAACGTTTTTCAAAAGCCCCCTAACAACATCTGGATTTGTGAAAATAAAATTTTACCAATATAAAACGATTTTAAATTTTATTCAAACAATATACTTTCAATTCATTTTTATTTCGAAAAAGACAAAATATAAAAACTTCAAGCAGAAGAAAGATTTTCAATTTACAACTTGGAAAGAAAATATGACAAGGACATCATCATATAAAATTATATTGAAGAGGACGGAATTTGAGTTGCAAACGAATATTCTGAAAGAATATAAGAAACTGAGGACTGCTAAATTCATTGCAAAGCAGCCGAAAACTGCTCGAAATGTTAATGAATCTGCGAAACTGAAAAAAATATACTTAAATCTTTCTTAATATGTGGAAAAAGTTCTATATACCAGATTATCAAAGCGTACTCATCATGCCTGATTATATGAGTAAGATAGTATTCCAAGGTCATATAGAAAAATAACTATTTACATTTTGCATTGTTATGTTATGATAATAAGTTACCTTAGTAACCACCATTCGTAATCCATTACCTTCTTGGAAACACTAAAGCCTCATCACTGAAGTCCAATCACCAAGCTTGAATCTGAATAACAGTTGCATGGTGATTTGCAGTTTTACAGGCATTCAAAAAGTCAAAAAGAAATTATGGAAACAACTAATGATATGTAACATTTAACATTTCCTTGAGTATTGATAAATATAGATGAATGCTTAATGACTGTTAAAACCAAAAAAAGTTAACACTTCAATGCCTCTCCCAACAGAAACAACCAATTTCTGAGTTTGGTGACGGGTTAAGTGACAAAATAGAAGTAAAAATAAAATAATAAAAAGTATCAAAAATTAGGAAACTTTGTATACTTAATATTTATATGAGTGGGTATTCCTTCTGACACCCAATGTAGTCAAGGGATTGTCAACAAATTAACTCATCACTTGATGTTTTGTTAAAACTATAAATGCTGATTTCACTTGAATGAACCAATCAGCTTTATGACGATGTAATTTTCAACCAAAATAATAACAAATTTACTCATAATTTACTCATAATTACGTTAAATCTCTGATATTTTTTTTCTGCTGCTCCTGATATAAAGTCATGATAATTGCATCATTAACATTTAGTTCAGCGTCAATATTATAGCGCAACTCTGGACCACCAAAAGGTGCATTAAAATATAGATTAGAAGTCCTTACATCGCTGACTGTGAGTTTCTTACAACATTCAGCTTTCTTCTTCTTTGCTTGCTGAAGTCGTTTTTTAATCCAACCTTCACCTAACAATGAACTCGATAACAAATTCAAGAGGATACAAAATTTCGAAAACGATATTCCCATTTTCTCTCTTTCTTGGTCTAACTCTAACACCGAGCCATTGTTCAATTCTTTGACATCATTATACTCTGAAGTGGTAATTATTCTCTGTATGAGATTCCTACTAATACCGAGATTGTCACAAAACGGACCAAGAACAAAACATCCATCTTTTTTCTCTGATGAATATAGAAGGTGAAGACCATCAATCAAACGCACTGGATTATTCTTCAGTAACATCAATGTATTATAACGAAAAAGTTCAGCTTCCTTGATTAACTTTGAAACATCTTTACCGTGTAAAAGAGTTAAACTTCGAGTTAGAGATTTACTGAGAATCAACGAATGTTTCTCTATAACTTCAAGAATGTAGAGTAGCAGTTCGTATGTGATTCTACTTTTACCAGGTCTCCAACCTGGAGGCAGTAGGTGTTTTATCACTAGATTCCTCACCCATACGTAATCATTCATCTTCATTTGATTCATTCGGAAAACCGATGCAAGTTTCGTTTTTAACAAGCAAAAAGTTTTTTATACATTCACAAGCTTCGATATAAAATGAAAGAAACAGATGAAATGTGTGGCATGTATGCGTCAATCATGATTAATATTTCATTCATCATCAAAATGGGTCAGAAAAGTAAAACGCTGGATGCAGGGATTGCTTGGTTGTATTTTGCATTTTAGCATTGTTTATCAAATCGCATAAAAGATCCAAACAAAATGCAGGGGATGATGATTTACACCAAAGTTTATTATGATTGGCCTTACAACCAATTAATAAAATCATGCAAAAAATAAACCCAGAAAAATTGTTCAAGCTGCTGTTTAGATGAGAAATACTTCTCTTTTTTTATTAGAGTAAATAAATATTTTTCCATGACAAGATAGTCATAGTGACATTCTATGAAAAAGCATAACATATTTTGAACCATTTTTCTGTTTACTATTACATATTCAACACTCAATTAAATAAAAGATTTGAATCATTGATGTAAAATTTGGGCAAAAAACTGTATACTTTTGGTGAGAATGTTATTAACATTTCATCAGATCATATTCTAAGAAAAAATACGGGGGTATAAAGAGATTGTCTTAAGTATAGTGAATTCAACTTTTTGTCTTGCTTTGTCGGGTTGCATAGAAATTTTAAAATTTAACAATACCTTAAAAGTGCACAAAGTCGCAAGCAAAAAGGATTGTGTGCACTAAATGTCACAAAAGATTTTTTCTTCTTTCACTAAAAATATGTCCAACAATAAGAAAACTATATCAAAAAAACATTTTTTGCTTTTTGTGACAATTGTGCATATTTTCACAACTTCCTTGACTTTTTGTGCTCGCTACATTTTGCACCATAGTTTCTAGAAGGGTTGGAGCCCACCCCTACATAGACTACGTACCCACCCCAAAATGGCAACACATCATCCCTAAATAAACAAAATACATTTTTTGGATAAATCAGTTTTTAAACTTGTTTTGACACTTCTACACACAAACTATTTTACTAACAAAGCAAATGCAAATAGATATTCTATTGAGTTGCTGAAAATTTAAATTGAACACAAGAAACAAGCAAAATGTTACTTTAAGTGTAAATTAAAATAATGAAAATAACAAAAGATTTTTTCTTCAATTTTTCATTTATGTCCGAAAGACAATTAGAAAATATCAAAACCTAAGATAGGCATACCTACCCCTAGATCGCAACCAAACCTTAGAAAATCATCGCCGATTTCTGAGAGGCAATTTCAACCCCACCCCCTACTTTTTTTTTTTTTTGGGGGGGGGGAAGGGGCGGGGGTAGAACCTATGTGTACACTTAAGGCATACCAGATAGTGCCATTTTGGATTGAACCAAACCAAGTCTCGATTTAATTATTACCCTGCTATTAACTATCTATCACAAATGACTTCTAAGGCTGTTTAAGGGTCGTCTTATAAAAAGGAAATAATGCAAAGCATTTACAAGACTCCCTATATATTCTTCATGTTTAATAATCTTCATACAAATTTTCATAAATTCTTATTTAAAGCAGGGCTTTTCCAATTTTTTTCCACATGCACCAAAACTCTGTGTTCGCCAATAGAAATTATCGTGAAAGTCGTGTACGACAATAAAAACTTAAAGAGGTAATATATAACAAAATGATTTTTCTTTTTTTGTGTGGTAACACTGCGTGCATGTTGCGCACAAGTGTACACACATGAAAAAGCCCTGTAAAGGGGCCTTACACAAAATTGCACAAATTGCACAAACAGGTTTTGGTTTGTGGTTCGTGTAACCTGACTGACTCAACAAAATCTTCCCTAAATTGCCGAAGCAACATTTTTTTTCTCTACATTTTCTTACAAATGGTTCTATATTCTTAAGTAAATAACTTTATTTTCAACTAATCAAGGGAATTATTTACATAGTGGTTGCTAATGTCAGTTTTAGCATGTCACTATATATGTTTGGAAGAAATGTGCTATTTTTCCTTACAACTGAGTGCGTTTTGACCTATTTTGTGATATATAATTGTTGAGAGACATGTGTGAACAACAATTTTTTATAATGGTTATTTTTTAACATGTGGACTGTCCCGTCATCATATAGCTTTATGATCCTTATTTCTGAAAAGAAAATCTGACCGACTGCCGACCCAACTGGCCTTGGTACTATTACACAAACCACAAACTTTTTTATTTCGACCTAAGTATAAAGAGAAATGTAATCAATGATACAATGTTCATAATGATCCCAACATATAAATAAAAATATCGAACAATATCAAGAGTTGTCTGTTCATACAAACTGGCACTTGGTTGATCATCTTTTTAAGTATTTTTACAAGGTGAAAAAGTTTATCTTAATATAAAGGGCACAGTGAGCCAATTAACCATAAGACTGAAGATGAAGCATAACACAGTGAAAAATAAAGATACAGATATATGGTCCAGGGGGCTTATAATAAGCATATTTATGAGACACAACAGATAAAAACAATATTTTGCAAATTTTCAAAATATTGGGGGGTTTGGGGCCAAATTACCCTATTTGGGCATATAGAGCATTTTGACTCAATAGCAGTATTTCTATAATATTTAGGTTAGAAAAGTAGCGAAATAGTTAAGAATTGGATATATTTCTATGAAATACCATATTAGAGTTACTATAGCCTTTTTTAGCATAAGACATAAGACATAAGACATAAGACATAAGATTTATATTTCACTCGAAATTGTATGTTTTAAAAAAAAAATGCAATATGAACAATATAATCTCAGAAAAAATACAATAACGAGTAAGGATTGACACAGTCAGTCTGGCTGTTCTAGGTGCCGCTCCTTGGTAAAAATACGTATAAAAATAATAAATAGTTTGCGGAGTCAGGGTTCAAAGAGAGGAGATCGGGGGAGCGGGAGGGTAAAGTACAGATTCTTGTCACTAAGTATATAATTTAATAACCATTTATTACTTTTTTCCCGAGATAAACACGAGATATTTAATTAGTCTAGCGTAACGAGACGAATAATATTTCGAGGGAAAAAGTCATTTTTTACCAGTTAATATGTAATTTTCTTTCCATCTTCTTGGTTTATTTACACGGTACCCTTTACACGTGCAATGTTTTAAAATGTTTCACTGTGCACTCATAACTTCTTCAAACAAGTTTTTACAAAGTTGCTTGTGAAAATTTATAGAATTTGTCATCGTGCAGGTCTTTTCACGGAAAGTACCTTCCGGGTATTTAGTTTTTTTGAAATTTTCAGGACACATTGTTCATCATAAAATGTCAATCGAGAAAAAAATTGGTTAATTATTTGGGAAAATATGAAGTCGTTTCGGTTTCACTTTATGTTAGGAAAACAGTGCAAAGAAATAGTTTTTTACAAAAATGCTTTTGGCGGTGCAAAGATAGTAGTATGAACTATGTTTGTGCTAATTTTTATCAAAAATGAAGGCCGCAGTCAGAAAAGAGAGGCAAAAGTAGGTAAAAGCAAGATCAAGCTAAAAGAAATGACCCCTCATCTTTGGCTCTATTCATACTGTGAAATTATGTTATCATATAGTTATTATTTAATGACTTTTCAGATAATGCTATCTATTGATCATACTTCCTTTTATATTTTCTATTTTGAAATGAATAGATGATTAATAAAGTAAATTTATAATTCATGTATAATTGGTTTAAACATAATATTTCCAGTATGAATAAAGCCAACTGATGTGGGGTCGTCTTTTTTTTTAGCTTTGATCTTGCTTTGAACTACTTTTGCCTCTATCTTATTATTGCGGCTATCGATTTTGATAAAGATTAGCACAGACATAGTTCCTAATACTATCTTTGGACCGCAAAAAGCATTTACGAAAAAAAACTATTTCTTTGCACTGTTTTTCTCAACCAAGAGTACTTCATATTTCCCAAAAAAATTGACCAATTCTTTTCTTGATTTATTTATTTTGATCTAGTATCTGTTAACAATGTGTCCTGAAAATTTCAGGACAAGACCTGCACGATGTCTAGGCCTATTAGTAAAGAACGCCGTGAGCAAAACAAATTCTACGTAAAAACGAGATGCAGGAAAAAAAGTACTTTTTCCCCCGCTCGTAAGGGTCCCCGATTACAAAGTGAGAAGAAAAGTAGTATCTTGAATTTTCGCACTCTATAGGATGCCGATTAATAAACTAAGAGAATGGGAAGAAAAAACGTTTGTCACTTTTTACCCGGTGTCATAGTGGGGAGGGGTGCCCGCAAATGTGACAAACAGCGAGGGAGTGCAAAATTGCTATTTTTGTGGTGAGTGATTGCTATGCATAATTTATTGGCTCATAAGTTATTAAAAAGTAAACCTGAAATCATAGGCTTTCCATTTCGTTGATTTTACATACCTTATTCGCCCAAAAAAATCAATTCGCGCGCGAAATTTAATACAAAATTCGCGATTTTGCAATTTTGCTTAATTATTTCTAAATATTTCGTGAATTTTGAACACTAAACCGTGATATTCAAAATTAGTTTTTGACCGTTGCGCGAAAATTAATACGCGCGAAATAAATCGATGTCAAATGCGCAAAATTAAATCAGCGCGAAAATTAGTACGAATAAGGTATTAAATTTATCCTTCGTGTTTTTATTTAGACCTTTGTTTCGTGGAAAGAGTGATGTTAATCAACTACATAAAATCTTATCGTAAGTTAATTTTTCTTCTCAAAAAGGGGACATAGACAGGGTATTAGTCAAAAACATATGATTATTAAAAACTCTATTGTTCTATTGTCTTGTCTTGGATTTTTCAGAATCCTTTCTTCAGGCCTTATCCATTTGCTTGCATGCACGCTCGTTACTTCCACGCAATGTGCAATCATTTTCAGAAACAATAATTCTATTTTCGTCATATTAAACCCATAATGTATCATATTAGTTTCTAATTTAGTGCACAATGTTTACGAAAGCCATCTGCTTTAGTAGTTAATTTAAGCATTTTTTTTAGGAATCATTTGATTTTGGAACTTTTCATTTTAGGATTATTGGGTCACCTGAGAAAAAAAAATGGCCGGAAAATGTCTCCCTTCCCTGGAACTCTTTTAGCAATTATCCTGCACATGATCTTCATGACATTATACCTGGAATGTCTTCTGATGGAATCGATTTGCTGAATGTAAGTTTGCCTAAAATATATTTCAGAGTAAATAAGATTTTTTTCAACGAAAAACTACTCCAAATTATCAATAGAAAAGTCTTCAGAAATACTTTTTCTGGTCATTTGGATGTGCTACAATCTCAAAAAATGGGTCTGGCAAAATTTATTGAAATCTGGACAGGAACTTGGTCCAATTTGTGTAGGGATAAGATCACTATTTATTTCATGGTTTTGTGAATTAGTATGGCCATCATTGATAAACATTATTCCAAGTTATGATTGGCCTTTGCTTTCCGTTTCTTAGCAACGACAAAAAGTCATGCTTATTCTCCCTATTGTGTATTTATATTGTGTACATTTTTTCTTGTAGAAACTAAATTATCTGGAAAAAAAATGATCTGATTAAAGGGATCATTTAGCAAAACTTTGTCTAATTTAGACTATTGGCTGGTTGAATATTGCATCATGAACGGATTCTGATTGGTTCATTTATAAATAAACCAATCAGAATGTTGATGATGTAATATTCAACCAATAAATAATTTTTCTAGATAATCCTTACACTGTTCTATAGAAATTCTTGATAATTTTTTCATTTACTTTCTTTTCTAGAAAATTCTTGCTTTTAACCCTAATGAAAGACTCAATGCTCGTATGTGTCTTTTGCATCCTTACTTTTCTGATGTTGATTACCCAGATAGTCAAGACTCTGGGGTGTACAGTCAAAACAATGTCATTAATAGAATATCGACTATGACACAACCGCCTCTCGAACAAATCAAAGATACCATACTCACTCATAAAGAAATATCTCCAATTAATGAGTACACGAATAAACCAATAACGAATAATCACGAAAACACACTTTTAAAAACACCTAACAGTGCTGATTTACGAGAAAAGGATCGTTTAACTCGCACATGTCACGAAATTGACTCGATCTTGTGTAAACAAACGGAACGGCAGGAAATCGACGAATGTGATGTTATTTTACCATGTACTGTTGAGACTCATCGAGGCGGTGGCAAAGAAGAGCATTCCTCATCGTTGAGTTCATCGACCTGTACTGAAATCAATTCATCTCGAAGTAGCAGCGATTCAGGACTCGAATCATGTACAACAAAACGTCACCATGAACAAAACGAAAATAACACAAGTATCGATATCGAAAAACTTAACGCCAGTTTTCACGAGGCTAGCTTTCATGAACTTCCTTCCTACGGTGAGACAGAGGGGGATACGAAATCTGGTCACAATACTGACGGTGAAACAACACCAACCAACATTTGTGCTAACAGTTTCAACAGTAGCGGTATTAGCAGAACGTTAGCGAGCGAAGCTATTGCATTGGCAATCGAAAATAAGAACCTTACAACAACAGAATGCGAAGATCGAATATTGACGCGCTCGGATTCGGGTATCGGTACTTCACCTCTACCTATTTGTACGGTAAACGAAACTGAAACGTGTTGTTCCTATGGTAGTAGTAATAGCAATAAACAAAAACAAATACTTACAGAAACAAAAGAGCGTAGACCATTAGGTGATATAAGTAGCTCACATCATGTGTACACTGAAGATAAAGACTTTGTTTATGTGCATAGCGATGATGATGACGATGATGATGGTGATGATGATGATGATGATGATGATGATGATGATGATGATGATGGGGATGGAGAGAAATCATGCTCATTAACATTTCGACCTTACTTGACAGAGAAAATAAGTCAAGATGAACTTAGTACTAGTAAACATGATTCAATGCAGACTTTTTACAATTCCTTCGATCAAAGCAATAAGCATGTTCTAGAGACACCTCATGCTTTCAAAGAATGTAAGAATGCTGATTTATTATCACGACAGACCTTTTATGAAAACAACCTACTTGCAAGCAGTAATGTTTTAGTAAATCTAACGACAGCTTCAGCAGCGTCTTCTTCAGAAAATCTTTTAACGGCTGGGAAAACGAGACAACATGATCCAGAATTTGATAAGGATCTTGGAAGTATCTTGCCACCCACAAAACGCATGCGCAAAGATAGTGGTGAAACTCCACTATTTTGAAATGTTTTTTTTTCTTAGTCTTTTTAGGTATGCAGGAAACTGCCTTTTTAATGTAGAAATCTTTAACTGTATGTATGCACATGCGTAGGAGGCAGGTAGGTGGCAGGCTGATAAATTTCTCATATTTCTTGGAATTCTGGCAAAAGCAACTTTTTTTGGGTAAAAATAAGTGGCGGATCTGGAGCGTCTTCAGTGTCTTCATGGAGACACTCATTTTTGATAAGGGCATTTTTATTTGGGCATGTTTTTATTATTCAAGACTAAGTTGGCCGAATAAATTGTTAAACTGGTTTCAAGATCAGAGCAAGCACAGGTCCTACAGGGTCCTACAGTATGTATTTCCATGCGTTTCCAGTGTTCCATATTCAATTTTCCTCAATATGGAGACACAACTTTGGGTAAATATGACTTTTGAAGAGACTCGGAAATTGGGCCAGATCCGCCACTGAAAATAATTACTCAAAACCGACCAAAATGAAGGTTTTAGATAATCTAAGAATAAAAATTGTATTCGTCTTCCAACCCTGGGGGCTGGCATTCTTGAAAACACACTAAAACCAAATGTATCCAGTATTTTTGTCAACATGCATTTTGAGCAGCTACCCTAGTTTTTCTTCCCCCACGCATATGTATATATGATAAAAACGATATTCTTATATAGAGTTCATATAAATCGATTTTTAAAGTTTAGTAGTATTTTGAAGTGACATCACTTGGTAGGGGTTTTAAGTTGTCAGATCATTAAGTAAATGTAAGGAATTTAATGCAATTTGGTTGACTTTGGTTGATGTTTATGGATCATCTCAAAACTTTGTCTAATTTAGACTATTGATTGGTTGAGTATTACATTATGTAGATTCTGGTTGGTTCATTTAAAAATGATAACATCAAATTGTGACATTTTGATATGAACCAATCAGATTCTTCATGATGTTATATTTAACCAATCAACAGTCTAAATTAGCCAAACTTTTGAAAGTTAAAAGCTGCATCATGAAGAATCTCATTGGATCAATTCAAAATTTGATTTGATGTTTTCTTCAAACTTAAAATCATGAAAGTATTTAGAATAACATAAATCAGATTCTTGATGAGAAGAGATTCACTCGGCCAACATTCGCCAGTCATCATGGACCTGACTCTCAATCCCAAAAGAAGTACACTATCGTTTCAGTGGCCCTTCCAAACTTTACGAACAAAACAATGTATATTGACAAAAGCCATAGCCCCCAGGAAAATATTTTGTCCAAAAGCGCCCCCCCCCCTCCGGGGGTGGGGAAAAATTCAACAAAATCATAGAAACAGGGAAGGAATAAGTGATTTCTACTGTTTTCTATTGTTTTAGACCCTAAAACAGGGAAGAAATTTGAAAATGGTATGGGGGAAAAATTCGGAGTTTTGGTCAAATAATATATACCCTTGCCATAGCCAGTAAATGTTAAGAGCTCTTTTAACGTTTACCTTGTATGGCTTTTGTTAATATACATTGTTTTGTTCGTAAAGTTTAAGAGGATGGGCATATATTTTTCATTTACCTCTCATTGAATCTATGGTAACGCATAAACATAACCCTCATCATTGCAATAACAGTAGATTACAAAAATGCTTCTCGGGAAACATTCCATCAAATTAATTATGTTGTGAGTATATGCAAAAAGTTTGGCGTCATTTTTTCTCGCATGAAAGTACGCCTCAGTCAGAATTTACGAATCGTTGTCGGGCAATTGGGCATAATTAATGACGATGACTTCCTTTTTACCGACGTCGCCGATATGTGGCCGTTAAACGCAACTTGTTAAGTCATACCCCGCGAGAAAATTGTAGTATCTCAACCCACCATCAAGCTTTTCTATTAATAAATTTTTAAAAAAGGTAGAAGTTATTTACCGAAACCCTCTAGGTATTTAAAACGCTATTTACCTGAATAGTTCTGATATGCAAAACGTTATTTATGTCTGAAGTATGATGAAAAATCCGTACAGAAATAAGTCTGAGGACATACTTCAGACATATATAACATTTTGCATATCAGAACAATTCAGGTAATTAGCGTTTTACATACCTGGAGGGTTCCGGTAAATAACTTCTTTCTTTTAAAAAATTAGATATTAACCTGACCCCAAGACGCCCTCTTTTCTGTTTCCTTGGAAACACCTCATGCATTTCTCTAAAGAATTTCACACTTTTTAAACAATAACATTCAAGTCAATAAAATACATGAGTTTTATATACACAGGTATTGTAATGTTTGTGCATAACGACTGTCTCAAAGGTTTGGCTAATATTGCTGTTCGATTGGTTGGGAATTACCTCATCGTGCATCTGATTGGTTCTTTTTCAAACTGTCACAATTTGTAGTATTATTAAGATTGTAAATCTTGGTAAATTGTTTCTTGAACCAATTGAAATCTTCATGATGTAATATTTAACCAATCAACAGTCTGAATTCGGATGATTCGGATGATCTCTAAAGCCCTGCAATAAATAGTTAAATGTTTAAATGTTTTCGTCTACAAATAATATGATTGGTTACAAATGATGTCATAAGTTTATTTCAAAATCTCATCATTTGCTGTTTGTTTGGTAAGAATGTTACATCATGAAGAATCTGATTGGTTCACTAAAAAAATTTTAGATTCAACAAAACAAAACATCAAATGATGAATTGTAACATGATGCTAGGGAAGATATTCTGGACAAAAAGATGAATCCCCCCTCCAGTTTTGATGAAGTGAATTCCCTCTCCAATTTTCTCGGCGTTAGAGCGCAGCGAGAGAGTTGTCGACCGAGCGAAGCAAGCTAACTGAGGAAGAAATACCAACTTCAAACACTAGAAACCTATTGGAAAGTTTTCCCTTAGACTTGGGGATGGAATTAAAAATATATTTTCACAATTTTTTCTCATTTTTTTATGTAAACCTGAATTATTTATTTTTGGATGTTGGTTGAGTTTCGTCCCCAGTTTTTCAAAAAAATTGAATACTATCCACCGCCCCGGTAGGGGGTAGCCCTTAGCCGAAATATCAACCCTCGACCTTGTCCACATGTGTCGAAATATCGTATTAAATAGTTGAAAGTGTTGAAAGACCTCCATTATTAAAATTATACTCTTCACGCATGATGTCCCTTGTTGAGAATTATCATATAAAGACATTTGAATTGTACCTATCAGATTCTTGATGACATAATTTTTAACCAATCAAATGAACTGGAAAGAATACTATATCAAAAAAATCACTATTAGACCATGCTGTACCATGAAATGCTAGGAACTAATGTATTTTTTTTGTCATTTTGTGTTATCACACCTGACTTAAGATGACTTAAAACTTTTTAAAGCCTTATAAATTTATTCAGAATTTTTTTAGACTGAACAAGGGAACAGGGTTCCACAACTAATGTATATTATTTCCATGCATTAGTAGGTATTTTTACGTCTAATCTCTGTCGTGCAAATTCCCCTCAGACAATTTGTTTTTTTGTTGCATTAATTTGTAACTTTTAATGTTATGACCAAATGGAACCCTGCAATTAAGTCCTTTTTATGTAAGCTAATTTTTAACTTTACTTTTGATGTAGATGGAGCTCTAGAAAAACTCCTAACAGAACAAATGTTTATTTATTTTTTGTTTATGATATATATGGGAACGTTTACACGTATCATTTTTTATGATATATTTTTAACAACAGCAACTTAGACAACAACAACCCCATTGAACGCAGCAGTAGCTATGTAATATTTTTCCTTATTTTTCTCATCATATAATTCTAACTTTAACAACATCAGATAGTTTATAAATATTATGTATTATATACAGACATTCATCTCTAGGTTTTGTACAAGTAGTAGGATTTTTTTGCGGTTCAACAAATTTTTAACATGGTTTATAATTTTATAGCGCCTCAAGAAGCACCGAAGTAATTTTTGTAGGAGTGAAAATGCATCATTATAGCGCCCCCCTCCCCCATTTTCACTTCACCACATCTCGTCAAATATCGTCATTTCTCGTCAAATTGTCAAATCTCGTTACTTTTTGCCAAATCTCGCCATTTCACGTCAAATTATCTTCAAATCTTGTCAATTCTTGTTGAATCTCGGCAAATTCTCACAGAATCTTGTATATTCTGGTCTGGCGAGGGAAGGCGAGAAATGGTGATAATGCGCCCACAATCCCCTGGATATGCTACTTTTAATATATTGTTATTTCCATCACAGAAGAAAGTCAGATGAACTTATGAAGAAGTATTGTTATGCTGGTCATAACAAACATATGCGCATCGAATTACTTCGGGGCTTCTTTATTTCAACGTTTGTTTTTCCTGTACATAAAAGTATGGGGTCATCCCCAAATTATGGCTAATTTAAGCTTTTGATTGGTTTCAAATTACATCATCAATATAATAATTGGCTCATGTAGAAGTGTGTTTTTATCATTCTTGATTTTAACAAAACATCAAATTGTGACATTTTAAATTGAACCAATCGATTTCCTGATGCTGCAATTGGTAACCAATCAAATGGCCAAAGATGCCGAAATTTGGCGCCAATCCATCAGGTCTTCTTATATTAATAGTTAGTAGTTCATATGTAACATTTATATACATTATACGATTAGGGTAAAACAAAAGAAAAACATTAGATTAGTCATCGATGCATTTATAAAAAAAAAGGTACTTTTTAACGCGGTTTATGTGTATTTTAATTTTTTTTGATTTTTTGACAGTTACATTTTTTTTTTTTTAATTCTGAAATAAATCAAATTTGACTCGATAGAAGTATACAAAGAACGTCACAGATATTGAATGTTGGCAAAGCATGTGATTTTCACAAATTTAAGTTTTTTGCAATGTTATTTCAGATGATTTTAGTAAACTCGATTTTAGTAAAATTGCAAGAAAGTTTTGCGTCATGAAGATTTTGAAGTTACGTGGTTAGAGTCAAAACCTGCTAAATTAAAATGCATTTTGAGATCAAAATATTAAAATGTTAGAATTAAATTGATCATTTTTCCCCTACCGCGAAATAAGAATGCTGCAAAATGCCATTTTTATAAAGAAAAGAAAAAGTGAAATTAAAATGGAACGAATTTTTGACTAAGAATTTAGGTAAGAAAAATGAGTTTAATCCCGGGAGGGAGGGGGCACTTCCAAATATATGATACCGGCCGGGTTTTGCCGCCCGAGTGGGTGTGTTTTCTCACCCCAAAAGTGTCGATATATCGCAGATATGACCCTTAGATTTAGGATGCAACTTTTTGATAAAAGTCGCATTGTGCCGAAGAATGTAATGTTGAATTCTGTCGAATAATGTTGCATTTTGTCGAATTTTGCAAAATTTTGAATATTTGCTGAATGTTGTCGAATTTTGTCGAAAAACGTTGCGGTCCACTCTGGGTAAGGGAGGGGGGGGCCTTAAGCCAAGTCTCTTCTAATTATGACTATCAGGGATGTTCTACAAGTTATCACCAAGAGTCTGATAAGTGCCCAATTTTGTAATTTGGAACCAATGAAATTAGAAACTTACCTATAATTTACAGGCCATTCTTTATTGAACTTCGCAAAATATTTTCCGAACTTTTTAGGAAGGTGTAACCTGTTTTTGGCAATATTGTTCAACTGTGTCTCGTAAAATGCATTTTTGGAGACACCTAGGGGTTTCTCTGCAAATTATAGGTTAATTTGTTGTCTCATTCTCATTGGTTGAAAATGACATCATCAAGATTTTGGTTGGTTCGCATCAGTTTTAACAAAAAGCATTTTAGAATCAACCAATCAGAACTTCATGATGTCATTTTCAACTAGTTAGACAACTTTTTACTATTCTTACCAAATTAGTGTTGGTCTTGTAACGGCTTTGTATTCGGCCAAATTGCAAACAGTATTTTGATAGAATTTTTTTGTCACTTTTTATTTTTATTTTTGTGTCGAGTAAAAATGTATGTACTAGAAAATCTATTATTGAAAAATTCAAATATTTGTCGTATTGCCTTTCTCTCTGCGGCATAGTCTTATCGTACAGACACAGCGCCACCCGGGGAGGCTAGGGGGGCTATAGCCCCCTCACTTTTTTAAAACCAAAGAATATTTTTCCTATTAGGAAAAATTATGCCACGCACCATCGATTTTAAAATATGTCTCAGCTCCCTCACTTTTTAATTGGTAGCGCCGTGCCTGTTGTATTGTATTGTATTTATTATTGACATTTGCCGGATAATTACTTAATATTTACAAATAAAATAAATTAAAAATGTTATAATCGGATAATGTCCGTTAATGAAATTAAAGTCTAATTGAATAAAGCGAGGAATTGAGATTTAATAAACGTGTAAATCTCATTAAATTTTTAACTTCTTATATGATATTCAAAAGTCGATGCAATTAATGCCAGAGTTTAAATCGTTAATTAAGTATTTTCTTCGAGAAACCTTCAGAAAACTTCTTAAGAAAACTTCGATCCTTCGAACCCGGTTCGCGAGAACTTACATGTCACTTTCCAAAAAAAATATCTTAAAGGAGAACTTCGAAAGAAAAATCTCTTATTTCTGTGGCTCACATTAATGTCCTCCTTGATACGAACCAAACAAAAAAAGCATCAAAAAATATTTATTTTTGGCTTAGTTATGGCTAGTCAAAGTTGGTCATTTTCATATGATTTCTTGACCAGGAAAATGTTGCAAAAACCTCGAATTTAGAAATTTTCATTAATTATTTTCAGTTTTGGATTCTAATTACCTTAACTGCCCTTCATTATTTATGAAATAATGAATAAATATGTTCTAAAGATGAGCAAAACCTTCCTGGTGTTAAACCTAAAACAAAAACTGTATTCTTTCATTTTTTTTTACTAATGATCTGATTGTTCATCTAGAAATGGCTTATTTAGTCTATTAGAATTTTCAGCAAAAATAAGCACTTTGAGGATTTTGCAATATTTTCCTGGTCTAGAAATCATTTATTTTGGATTTACTGTTATATTTTGCAATAATGTAGCTAACTTAATATTCTAACTACAGTGTGTCCGTAAAAAAACGGAACGTTTTGAATAACTTGTAAACAATTTATTTGTTTATTCATAAACCTAATTATTGCATATAAATTCCATTACTATAGAAAAGCAATTAAATTTGGAATAATCAAAATAT